>VYZU01033216.1:91144-138346 GCA_013401355.1 Ceyx cyanopectus | reverse complement strand
CTTCCAACCCTAACCATTCTATGGTAAATCCAGGCAGGCCTCACTGTGGGGGGGCGAACACAACCCCACGGGGCCACTGGAAATCAGGATGGATGCTACTGGGTGGCACTGGACCAACGAGGGTGGGCCACACCAGAGCATTTCTCTCAGCTAATTAGAAAGCCGAGCTGCCAGAGCCCCGCGCTCTTGGGCCTCTCTCAGCTTCTCGAGCGCGCAGCCGCTCGCCGGCCCCGCTCGCTCCGAGCGGCCAGCGGAGCCGGGCCCTCCTGCCTCCCAAGCAGCTGGGCTTTGATCTCTCCCAGTATCAAACCAGTGCCAGGCTCGGTGGGGTGTTGGGAGGCAGCGGGTGCTGTGGTAGGTAGGTAGTTAGTGCGGCCCAGGGCGGCCCAGGGCGGCCGCCTCATCTCGGCGCGGTGCAGCCGGCCTCCGATCCGTGCCGGTGACATCAAGGCAGGGCCGACCGACCGGAGCTTTAATTAGGAGGCTGAAAATTAGAATGTGATGGTAAAGAACAAAGAGCCTCGGAAGGAAAGGGAGGGAGGGGGGGGGAGAAAAAAAAAACCCACCCCACCATGCGCCGCGTATCTGACAAAGATAAATTGGATTATTCCAAATCTAGCCTGATGAAATGTTATATTTTACAACTAATTATCAAGCTGTTTTATCTCCAGACCAGCTGGGCTTTTTTTTTTTTTTTGGTGCATGCAAGACCTGCCTTAGCAATGATCTTAAGATGTCACTGTAGAGTTTACATCTTTTATTTCAAGATTTAAATAACTAGGAAGTAGCTAATGTAATTCACTGCTGAGAAGAAAGGCTAGTTAGTTGAATGCTTTCCAAAGTGATCTTCTCCTAATGAACTTCTTTGGACTGTGAGTAATGAGGCTTTATTCAAATAATGTCAGAGAAATATTTTCCTGACATATATATATTTTTAAAGAGGGGTATTTAATACATTTGAAATCATCTTTATTGATCCTGTGCTGTGTAAAGCATTGAGAAAATTCAGTGTTCTTTCTGAAGGCTGCTTTGGGAGGTTAACGGGTTCTAGTGGCAGTGGAGCTCTTAGAAATTATCATTTCTCTCTAAAAGTTCAGGGGTATCTTCCAAATCACAGCCTGACACCATCACAGTGCCAGGAGATGGATTATTTAGGTGTGTTTATTGATGGTAGCAGTGCAGAACTCTCCTGATCCCTCATCAGCCACTCCACCTACCTGCAAGCAGAGCTCAGTGTTGCCTCCCTTAAAAACTTGCCATGTGGGACAGCTCTGCTTAGATTCATCTACTGGAGGTGCCAGTAAAATTTCCTTTCCTCTGTGATTATTTTTTTCCTTTTGCTGGTAGTTTTCAACCAGAATCAGAGAATCCCTTCCATGCAATATTTTGTTCTCTTGGTGATGTTATGAAGTTCAGCTGGAATTGTTCTGGCAAACATTGCTTATAGGGGCCTGAACTTGACAGGGTGGCCAAAGAAAATAAAAAGAAATGAAATTTCTGACCTGAGGTTTGCTCGGCTGGTTTCTAGGAAGGGACAACAATAGCTGGATTGGAGCATCACCCCCAACACACGTTTGTGATTAACTAATGAAGTGGAATCATTGGGCATGGGCTGATCTTATCCATCCAAAAGGTTTCCACTGCATGTGAGAACCTGACTGGTACACCGGGTAATCATGTATTTCTGAAATTAGCTTCATTTACAGCAGAGGATCAGCTCAAAAAAAAATTAAAAAATTAAAATACTAATTAATTCTAGAACTTTGTTTGGTTTTGTTTGGTTTTGTTTTTTGTCTTCAGATAGTTAAATTTTGAACTCTATATTTAGCTTGTCAGAGTTTTCCCAAAGCAGAAATTGAAGAGCAAGTCTGATTTCTTGGGAAGGCTTTTTTTTTCCTCCCTCCAGTTAATTCTTTCTGGATATAGATGCAGAGGAAACTCCTGGTGGTCTGACTCCTGTAAATAATCCCTGCCCACATGGTGGAGGGAGTGGGGAGCAGAGCTCTACCCATGGAAGAAAGGCCAGCAATGTGGATCTGCTCATCTGGGTTGCAAAGTAGGCTGGTGGCACCAGAGGGCACGAGCTTCAGCTTTCAGATGCTGGAATGCAACTTGTTTCTTGAAGCAGGTGAAAAAATGTGGTGAGTTCATCTTGATGGCACATGGAATAAAACCAAATCAGTTTGCTCAGCTCATCACAGCATGCTGGGAGATGGAAGGGACCTCTGGAGATCCCCTGGTCCAACCAGCTGGCTAAAGCAGGTTCACCTAGAGCAGTTGGCCCAGGATAGCATCCAGGTGATCATTTTCTTATCATTTTTTCAACCCATTTCAGCCCAGTAAATTGAGTCCCAACTACTAATGATATTAACACTTCATTAAGGGCTCATAAGGGAGGTGGTTGAGACTCCATCCCTGGGGACATTCAAAGTGGGGCTTGAGGAGGCTCTGAGCAGCCTGCTCTAGTTGAGGATGTCCCTGCTCTCAGCAAGGGGTTGGACTAGATGACCTTGAAAGATCCCTTTCAACCCAGACATTTCTATAATTAACATTTTCCACCCTATTACATAAACAAATACTTTCTGCCTTTTCAACCCCCAGCTATGTCCTCTGCCTTTCCATGTGCCATCAAGGCCTGATCCTGCACAGACACACACATCTCCAAGGTGCTTGGTGCATCCCCTTTCTCCCCCAATCCCTCAGTGGTCCTCATCTGGCAGGATTTGACCCTTGCTTTGCACAGAAGGGAAAAAAAAAACCCCTCTTTTGGTTTGAATGTTCCATAATGTATGTTTAAATAGTCACAGCCAGCAACGAACTTTGATGAGGCAAAGGGGTAATTGGATTTTCTTGTTCTATAATTAAAAAGGTATATATTACATCCACATTAATACCAAAAGAGTTCATCATGATCAATGTTATTACAATGAATACCAAAGGATTTAACAGTGATTGGCCACTTAGTTTAAAGGGTACCTGAAATCATTAAGTTGTTTGCTGGAGGGCTTATGAAGGCCTATTGGACTTGTGACTAAAATATTCTTTTCCTACTGGCCTGCAGTTGGAAGGTTTATTCTTACCAAGCAGGAGCAACAGGGTGATCATTTTCCTTTATTATTCCCTTATTGACTTGCAGTTAATTTTAATCTTTGCATTAAGAGACCTCTATTAAACGTGCCATGGAGCTGATTACACTGGCAAGGTTGAGCCCAGAAAACGACCTATTGCACCACCTCAATTGTCCTTCATGGAAGCCTTTACTGTTAATCAAGAGATGAAGATTAAAGGAGATCAGAACTACCAGCCTGAAGTGCATTCTGCATTTCACTACATCTCTCTACCAGGGCATGTGTGTTGTCCTGGGAGAAAAAAAAAACCCAAACAAAACAACATAGGGAAGCATAAACTGTTAGGAGCAGCCTCTCAAATCTCCACAGGGAGAAGTTCTCAAGGTAAGGTTTTATATATAACCTTAGCTTTACCTTTATGCATTTTAATATATCCCTAAAATCCTAAATTATACTGATTTTGCACAAATAGATCTTAAGGGTTTGGGTTTGTTTTTTTTTTCTGCAATATTAAAAAAATCACATTTCATTTTGTTCAGTTCTACATGGGTATAAATCAATTATCTCTCAATGGACTCGCTCACCTTAGATTATTAGATAAATTAGAGTTCACTCTTCATCAGCACACGAATGTTTGTCCAGATTTGAGTCAGCTACTCTGGTAGTGTTTGGCTTTGAGCAGGATTTGGGTTTGTAGTAACCAGAAGAGGTTTAGGTTGGACTGAGGAACAATTTCTCCCCCTCCAGGGCTGTCCCAGGCTGCCCAGGGCAGGGGTGGAGTCCCTGTGGTCCCTGGAAGGGTTTCCAAGCTGCGGAGCTGTGGTGCTGAGGGCCATGAGTTATACATTCAGGGTATCAGTTATGCAGTGCTAGAGCAATTCCAGAGGAACTATTGTATATTGCCATGAAGAAAATGGTCAGCATGACCAAATGAAAGCCATGCTCCTACCTCAGCTTATTGTCACACCACCATAAGTGGAACTTTAACATAACACTGAATAAATATTTTATTTTTAAACATTTATTTTATTTTTCCTCTGCTTCTTGGTGTAGCTCACTCTCAGGCCACCTCCAAAAATACATTTGCAAGGTGAAATCATTTTACTGAAGAAATTCACAGCTGCAGCCAGCAAAATAGATGGAAGAGTGCTTGAAAATCTCTCCCTCTCAGTTCCAACATCTCCATGGGAATCCAGACATCAAAACATTGTCAGGTCCTCAGCAGAAAGGTGGTGTATCAATAACCTGAATACCTTTGGTTGCTTCTAACTTTTCCAGCTGTGGTGTCACAAACCTAAATTGATGTTTTTGATGGTGTTTCAATTAAGTTATTACACAAAAAGCTCTTCTAAAAGGTTTTTTTTGCATTCATAGGAGCAGTATTTATTAGTCTTCAGCTCTTTGTTACATCACAAGTCACAGGTAGGTGCTTTGGTTGCCTCTGTTGCAGGTGAGCACACACAAGTTTTCCTGGGTGGAACTGGGGAATGTTACTGAGCATTAGAACCCAGAGGGATGATAAATAGACATGTCAGTATTTAACACTAACCAAAAGCATTTGAGACCAGACTGAACTAATTTTACTAGTAGTTAGTGTAATTAAATGTTTTCACCGGGATGGAAAGTCATGGTTTGATTTTGAAGTAATTTGCTTGACAAATATCAGATGTTAAAATAATTAAAGCTTAGCCATTTATATTTAATCTCAAGTGGATCCATGAAAACAAGCCTCTAAATTATATCAGATTCATATATTAATTGACTCATGGATTTTAAGACCAATGGGGACTATTATGGTCATCCAGCCTGGCCTTCTGCAGAAGCAGTCATGGAATTCCACCACTTAATTCATGCATTCAACTGCTGTTTTGAGATGAAATCCATACAACTTGAAAACCTTTACAGTGAATTTGTAGCCTTTGTAATCTTACTGCATAGAAAATCTGTAGAAATATGGAAGCTCTATGGTCAGACTCTTTTCAGATAGGAAAAGGAGCATTGGGCACAAAGTAGAATATTGGATGTTCCATCTGAACAGGAGGAGAAAGTTCTTTGGTGTGAGGGTGTCAGAGCCTGTCCCAGGCTGCCCAGAGAGGTTGTGGAGTCTCCTTCTCTGGAGAGATTCCAACCCCCCCTGGACACTGCACTGCTGGGCCCTGCTCTGGGTCACCCTGCTGCTGAAAGTTCTGAAATTCTTTTTGAAAGGGACACATTGTGTCTAGAAAACATAAATACCAATGCATGTAAAAAAAACCAAGAAGTCCTCCCTTAATATATTTTTCTTATTGTACATTATATTATGTTATTTTATATTATATTGCTTTAGGTTAAAATACTTCACCTCTTCTATTCAAGCAATCTCATCTACATGACTTCACCTTTGGTGATCTACAGATGAACCAAGACTGTGCCTCTGAAGTGAAACAAGAAGGTAAGTTGGTGTTGAAGTCAGAGACTTGGTGTGGTCAGGTGATTGTTAGGTCAACTACTGCAGTCTAAAATATTCTAGTGGGCTCTGAATATATCAAATTAATAAATATATTTGAATGAAAAGAAAAAAAAAAAAGNTGAGACCAGACTGAACTAATTTTACTAGTAGTTAGTGTAATTAAATGTTTTCACCGGGATGGAAAGTCATGGTTTGATTTTGAAGTAATTTGCTTGACAAATATCAGATGTTAAAATAATTAAAGCTTAGCCATTTATATTTAATCTCAAGTGGATCCATGAAAACAAGCCTCTAAATTATATCAGATTCATATATTAATTGACTCATGGATTTTAAGACCAATGGGGACTATTATGGTCATCCAGCCTGGCCTTCTGCAGAAGCAGTCATGGAATTCCACCACTTAATTCATGCATTCAACTGCTGTTTTGAGATGAAATCCATACAACTTGAAAACCTTTACAGTGAATTTGTAGCCTTTGTAATCTTACTGCATAGAAAATCTGTAGAAATATGGAAGCTCTATGGTCAGACTCTTTTCAGATAGGAAAAGGAGCATTGGGCACAAAGTAGAATATTGGATGTTCCATCTGAACAGGAGGAGAAAGTTCTTTGGTGTGAGGGTGTCAGAGCCTGTCCCAGGCTGCCCAGAGAGGTTGTGGAGTCTCCTTCTCTGGAGAGATTCCAACCCCCCCTGGACACTGCACTGCTGGGCCCTGCTCTGGGTCACCCTGCTGCTGAAAGTTCTGAAATTCTTTTTGAAAGGGACACATTGTGTCTAGAAAACATAAATACCAATGCATGTAAAAAAAACCAAGAAGTCCTCCCTTAATATATTTTTCTTATTGTACATTATATTATGTTATTTTATATTATATTGCTTTAGGTTAAAATACTTCACCTCTTCTATTCAAGCAATCTCATCTACATGACTTCACCTTTGGTGATCTACAGATGAACCAAGACTGTGCCTCTGAAGTGAAACAAGAAGGTAAGTTGGTGTTGAAGTCAGAGACTTGGTGTGGTCAGGTGATTGTTAGGTCAACTACTGCAGTCTAAAATATTCTAGTGGGCTCTGAATATATCAAATTAATAAATATATTTGAATGAAAAGAAAAAAAAAAAAGGTTAACAAGCCTATTTCTAGCTAAAGAATCCAGCAGATGTTTTAATAAGTGAGGTGATCTTTTTGGAAAACCTAATTCAAAATCTTCAAATCCTCTCTTCCTCTTTTTATTTTCACTATCTCCAGCCTAAACAAAGCTCAACAAGCTTGGACAGTTTGTTTAGCTTTCCTAGGAGCTTGTTGAGCTTAATTCCAGTGTAGGGGATCCCAAGAGCATTTAGCTTTTAGAATCAATTCTCCATGTACTAGCTTATTCTTAATATAAAAATGTCTGGTTGGCACATCATAATGTCAGTTTATTGGGATTCAGGTCAATAGCAGTATTTGTTTTCCAGATAGAAGAGTCACCTCCAAAACACCATGACATTCATTAATTTCTTCATGGTGCTTTATGCTTTTAGGTTTGAACAAAATGGGACTTGCCCAGCTCGGAAATGTTTCTGCTGTACAGTTGAGTTCTGCTCTGAAAAAAAAAAAAAAAGAGTTTTATCACACAAAGTCTGTTTTCATCTCCTTCCATTAGATGTGAAAGTTGCACAGCTCTTCAGATCTTGCAGGGCAACTGAGAATGATTTAAAAAAAAATAAGTGCTTATGTATCTTTATGACTTAAATCACAGCACACGGATTTATATCTTTTAAAGCACTGAGCATCTGTTCTTCCTCCTCTAAGATGTGTAAACAAGTGTGCCTTGGCTTTCCATAAAATATACCTTATTTTTACAAGTCTAACAGATGCACTGTGGTCAATTACAAGGCATCTTTAAGGCAGTCAGCTCTGCTAGTTCTAATCAACTTGCTGTATGAACTGGATCACCAAGGGATTGGTGAGAGTCAGGAACAGCATTTAGCACTTTACTGACCTTGAGTCCACCTTTTCAAAACTCCTTCTGGAACTAAGATTTTTTTCCAGCCATTTTCAAGTGATTTCTTCCACTTTCTCCTGAGACTCAAACACTTGATTGACCCATGATGTTAAACGAAATTCTTTCACTGGAAAAGAGAAATTGTTGGTAGTCTGAGACATGAAAATATGAATAAACTTTTCTTTTTTAGTGGCTAGAATGAAAATCTTCAGAAACTTTTCAGCATACTTAACATTTATCTAAAAAAACCAGGTATTTTGGATTTTTTTTTTCCACGTGAAGGAAGATTCAAAAGCAAACATGTAAGCATAAGTAGATATTGAATTAGAAATGTATTTTAGCTGCATTTTAGCCTTGCAGATATCCCCATTATCCATGTGCAATAGCACTTTGTCCCATTTGAGAGCTGCTGGTCACTGGGAAATGGTTACCAAGAACTTCTAAAATGACATCAAGTAGGAAATGAAGGGGTGTGAAAAGGGTTTTACAAGAAATAAATGATACAGCTGAGATCATAACAAATTGTTTCTCAGCATTCCTTAGAAAGAATAACACAGTTTGTGCCATGTGTGTACTGGTACTTGATAAATCTCTGGCTAATGGTACCTACATGAAATCCTAATTCCTCAAAGAGTTGTGATGGCTGTTTGCTAAATATCTCAACACAGGGCAAGTTTGCTGCTTGTTTTTATTTCTAAGAAGTCACAGTTATGTCTTATTTTCTTCCTCAAACTTGATAGGCTTTGTGTGACATCAAAAAAATAATGGTTTCTCTGCTTTAAATTTAGAACTAGTTTTTCTAGTTATCTAGAAATACTAAATTTCTAGTTAATCTATTTTCTAATGGTGAAATTAGAATTAGCAGTTTCCATAAAGGAAAAACCAGAATAAATTTTTTTTTTCCACGTGTACAAAAGTATTTTTGAAATATTCAAATGTTAATATTATTTTGAGGCATTTACCTATAAATTATTTTCCAAATGACATCATCAATCACTACAGAAGATATTTACCAAACAAGACATTCTACAACAATAGTTGTTTCATTAATCACATTCCACAGTATCCTGCCAATTTACTTTCCCAATGCCTTAGACAGGAAGTTTTCCTGTTGAAATGCCTCAAACCAACATCCAAAAATGCAGTTTAATCACAGTGAAGTGCAATTTGTAATCCATGTTTTCTGAAATTCAGGATCTTGAAAGGTTAAACGTGCTCTGTAAATTAATTTCCTTTTATTTCTCTTTAAAAATAGGACCCCCTGCACAGAAAAAAAAAAAAAAGGAGAAAAAAAAAAGAAAGAACAGATGCTCAGCACCTTGAAATATATAAATACATATGCCATGAATTTAGTCATAAGGATACATGGAAGCAAAGCTTAAGATGAACACTTGGTAAGAAGACATGTAGGGCTTCATTTCTGCTAACATTTGTATTTGGGATTCAGTTTATTTACTCTAAATAGTGATTTTGGCTGGATGGTTTGTTGGTTGTTAGGTATTCATGTCCCCAAAGTTCTCCAATCCTATGGCTTGCCATTGGCCTCTGGATACTGTGGTGTTAATTTTATTGGTCACTGGGAATTCCTCCTCCTAGTCACTTTTCTGTTGAAATAAACAGTCTAACACCTCAGACCTCAGCTGCACTGACAAGATCTCTTCTGCAGTACATAAAATGGGGGATGTACAGTATATGTAATTTAATTTCACAGGCTGAACAGTGATTCTCTAATCCCCTTGCTCTGCTATGTCAGAGCAGGACTTGATGGTTTGTCTGGGTTTTTTTTTTGTATGTGTGTGTTCCACGGGTGATGCTGGGTCAGTAATGCAAACAAACAGATGAAAATAACAAAAGAAAAGACTCTGGAAAGTTGCAGAATATTTATATGCTACAGGCAGGTTTATTGTGGCTGAGAGAATGATGAGCTTTATAGCTTAGGAGAAAAATCTTATATGCATCCCAGCAATGGAATAAGATCCCAGCTCATAGCCACGTGGTACAAAATTTGATGTAGCCTTTGGTATGTTGTTTAATCTGGCTGTTCATCTCAAAAATGAGAATATTGATTCTTACCTCTCCCCATCTCCCTTGAGGTTTTTTTTTTTTAAGAGTATATATCAAGCACCTATAGATCAGTGTACTCTGCAGAGATGCTTTAGAAGTGAAAAGCACTTTTAAATGGTGCAGGCTTATTCTGTGAAGGGTTGTGTTTGAGGCTTAATTCACCTAACAATGCTCCACTCTTTATGGACAGGATGCTTGGGGGGGTTTCAATGCTGCCTTGCAATGGAGCTACCAGTGTCTGCTTGAAACCAGAGCTGGGGAAGTCAGTTCAACTGATGCTCAGGTGGAGGTGAAGATTGCACTGTAGGTGCAGTTGTAATCCTAAGGAACACACTGGTTGACTGTAGACAGCATTAATGTGCATCAGTTCTCCATCCTCTGCCTCAGATGTTGGGGTGTTTTTTTGCTTTGATGCTCTACTTCTCCTTATAGATCCCACTGACCTGGGTCCTAAGGACCATGGAGGACCAAGGAGCATGCCTTGGAGCTTGCTGGTAAACCCCAAAGCTGCCTCTGAAGGTCTGACACACCTCCTCCAAAAACTTAGGTTTGTGCAGTTTCATCTTCTTTAGGACTCTGAGCCTAGAATCATTCCATCACAGAATCCCAGACTGGTTTGGGTTGGGAAGAACCTTTCAAGCACAACCAGTCCAACCCCTGCAGGGAGCAGGGCCATCTGCACCTAGAGCAGGGTGCTCAGAGCCCCCCCAACCTCCCCTGGGATGGTGCCAGGGATGGGGCAGCCACCACCTCTCTGGGCACCCTGGGCCAGGCTCTCATTAGGACAGTGAGGTGGTGCAGAGTAGAAAATAGTTCTTGTTCCATTCTAAACAAAGAATGTATTGTGAGCAGAAAATACAAAGAAATGATGTAACACTGGTTGGCATCATACAGGATAGATCCAGCATTCCACAGCCTCATTGTTGGCAAGATCTTTAGTAGATTCCTAAAGGGAGAAGGTGAATAATAATAATCTAGAAACAAGTTGGAAGCACAAATCAAAAAACACTAAAAAAATTCAGTTTGGAGAACATGGCTGAGGAAGAAATGGCAGAAGTGAAAAGAGAGGAGAAGTTTCAAGTGGAGAATGCTCACCCAAGTCACACACCCCACTAAATTCACCAAGTAACATATGCTAATAAATCTGTGTGCAGGAAGGTGAGTTGTCAACAGGTCCTTCCCATTTTCAAATGAGGTTTGTCCTTGCAGATTTTCTTCACACCTCTCCTGATGGCTGCAGGGTTCAAACTAGAACAAAAAAAAAAACCCCAAGTCATAGAAACAAATTGAAAAACTCCAACCCTCCCTCCAGCTTCAAGCTTTCCTTTTGAAAAATTGCTAGGAAAAAAAAAAAAAAAAGAATTAAAAAAATTTCCTAAGTAAAACATTGCTGACTCAAAGGATGGAGGAACCAGAGTATGGATGCTTTAGGAAATGTGTCAGGCTATTGGTGGGTTATGGAGCTGATTCAGCTCATCTGGATATATTAGGTGGCAGTCTCCATGGTCTGCCCTGCCTGCAAACTGCAAATATTCCTTTCATTTCCTGCAAGATCTGTTACGAGGTGGCTTTTTCTAGATGATCCTGAGCTAAAGACAAAAACCTCACAAGAAAAGCTGTTCTTCACAGCAACTCCCTTCCAAACCCAAGGACTTTTTGGAGCAAGTTTCGGCAGCTGGCCGTTGAGGAGCCAGAAGTGATTGAGGGTGTCTGGGTGAAAAACACCCCAAAACTTGACTGTTTGTTACTATTAAAGACCCCTTGGCACTTTTCACGGGAGCAGAGGTGTGAGCCCTGGTGTCCTGGCCAAATTCCAGCTTGGGTAATTAAATTCTGCCTTCCTAAAATCCCCCCTGTAGTTTCAGCCGAGTACAGTATTCTTCATTTCCTCTCTGAAACTGCTGCACAGAATTGCTTTGTGCTGGTAAACAGCTGCCACATCTCACCCCAGAGGAATTGCTGCATTTCAGTACTGAAGCTCTCTCTTTTTTCCCCCTTTTCCCTCTCTCTCACACACACACACATGTAGGTATTGCCCTGGAGCACCCAGGAGCATCCCTCCTCACCAGCAAGTGTGCAAGACTGAGTGAAACCCAGCTCTGCAAAGCAGCCCTGCACCACATCCCCTTCTTTTATTACAATATTCCTAAGCCTTGCTGGACTTTCAAACTCCAGACTAAAAATACCTTGCTATTTCCAAAGAGCAGGGGAGCTGAAGTGTTGCTGGTGCTGCTACCCTTGATTTCTAGATATTGGTCATACCTGGTAAATGGTTTCATTTTCTTTGCCGTGGAAGAAATCTCAGAGTCCACTTCTACTGGGGCTTGTTAAGCTGTTGCCTTGGGGGCCAGTTGATCAGTTGTTAAGTAGTGAGCAGCTTTGGCAGTCAACAGGCGTAGGATCCCCTGCAGCTACTCCAGCCTGCCTGTCCTATCATTCTTTATAGAGGTAGCAGAGTATTGTCTTAGAAGTGCAATAATGATAAAATACCAACAGATATTGGTCATTCAATTTTGCATGTGCTGCTGTATTAGAAAAAAAAAAAAGTGTGTGACATCCACGTGGACACACAGACGTGTATCTGCTCGTCACTCGTGGTGGTGAAAATCCTGCTGAGGGTTTTTTTTTTGATGATGGAGCAGGAACTCTGAGTGAAAAGACAACAGCCTGAGAGTTGTGTGAGCTGTGCCTGGCTGCTCCCAGTCTGCTTCAATTCACCATCCAAAACTATGAGAGAATATGGCAGGGATTACAAGGATTTTTCTAGGCAAAAAAAAAAAATCACAGCTGGGTCACAAAGAGCTGTGCTTGGTGCAGGGCAAGCCTGACACATTTTTATCTCACAGCAAGGAAGTTCTTGAGTTGTGTAAAGTCTTCTCTGCATTGTCATCTCCAATAGTGTATTCTTATTTATTCTCAGAATTTGTTGTGACACAGTTGTCTGAGCCTTGTGATGTGTTCTAAGTGCTGGGAAGAAAAGCTGGCTTTGTCATTTCTCCATCTCACAAACCTCTCCCTGGTTGCAGAAATTTCCTAATCCATGCTGAGAAATTTTGGTCTGTCTAAGAAATCTTTGTCCATCTGATTTTTAGTTAGCTAAATACACCAGGAATGATTCGAAATGGGCTTGACAGATTTCTACTTTTTCCATGCCAGGATGGTTGGGGTTTTTTTTTTAAATGTATTTTATGCTGGAGTTATTTTGTTTGGGTTTTTTTTTATTATTTTTTTGGTTGACTGAATTACCTATATTCCTTGAAATGGTGTTTAGTAATTCTCAGCGACTGCAGAGCTGCCTACTGGGAAGTGGTCAACTGATCACAACAAACCCCACTGACTCCAGGCTCTCCCACTGCTTTAACTCAATTGCACTTTCTTACACAAAGCCACATCTCTTAGGAAAATCACAGGAATGCTGTTTGCTGTGAAGCATGGTTTTAATATTAGCACAGCTATTTGAAAAGACAAAAGATTAGAAGGACTATTTGGTACTGAAGGAAGAAATGGTTTCAAGGGATGGATTTACTGGAAACAAGGCTCACATTTGCTGCTAATGTTTGCTTCATGGTCAACCTTCAGCTAAAACATCTCCCCCTTGATGCTGTGTGACTTCTATGGAGATGAAAGGGGACGTCCATTCTTCAGCTGTGATCTCCTACAGGCTGTAAATAATTACAGGCAAAATGGAAGCTTGGGAATGATTCTGTTTTCATTTTTGTCCTGTATTGATAAGATATTGTTAGGATTCAAAGCTCGTTAAAAAGTCAGATGGGGAAGTTTGAGGGTGAGAATTAAGACAGGTGGCTTTTGAAGGAAGCTGGATGCTAAAACCTGTAGAGCTTGATCCATAACAGAAGCACTTGCATCCTCCTGAAGGACTATGAACCTAGTGATGGTTTTGTGGCAGGAGGTACATTAGAAATAGGCCATTTATCCTGAACAGCTGATCTTTGTCACACATGTTGTGACATATGATAATGACAAATATATTATTACCCAGACTTGCCTAAAAGAGACCAGGCAAGATTTTCTTGGCCACTTCTAGCAGGGTAGCACACACCTGAAACTTCCCAGTGTCATGTATGTTGTTGATTCCTCTGGAGATGATCTCTCCTCCTCTACAAAGCTCCAGTGTCAGGTGGATAGGGAGGAGCTGAAGATGGAAATACCTTAATGAGAAACCAAAATTAAAATGGCACTTTATAGGGCAAAAATCTTGATTTTTATATTAGGATTGTTCTTCCCAGGTTTCTGTGTTTCCTTTGTAGAGACTTTCTTCTGGAGATGATTCTCTATTAGTGGAAACACCACATCAGTTTGCTTCTTGTCCCTTGGAAGACTTTCAGCAGATCTATTCTCAGCAGTCAAATCATTCAGATTCTCTCTCTTTAGACAGCATCTTCTTTCTTTGGTCGTTTCTCCCTCTGAGAGAAAAACTTTCATTTTTAACACAAAACCAAGCAAAGAAGAGTCTCTGGTTCTGTGACTTTAGCCCTACTGATGGCAGGAATCACAGTCTAGAAAGCAGTATCCTCTGCATGTTGGATCTTCAATACATCAAACGACAACGTTGGCATTGTTTTGAGAGGGTTAACTAAGATTAATGAGAAAAGAAACATGAAGCCATGGAGGATCAACATTACAAATCAATGACTGAATAAATTTCATGTGTATTCCAGCTGTACTTTAGCTAGCATGAGACTGATTCTTAAGAGTGTATCCTTTATGCTTCTAAATAACCCACTAAGACAGGTACACTGCTTCCCCTTTAATAATGCTTTATTTAAGGTTTATACAGTAGTCAATGTATTGATTTAGGAGGAATTTGCAGAATAAAAAAAGAATGCTTAATAAGGTACAAATAAACTCCTCCAGCTTTCTCCATCCCTCTTCCTTTACCATTTGCAAGCTGGAACTTCAACGTTTTCATTCTGGGAGACAAAGTCATTCGAAAATAAATCTGGGACTCGCCGTTTTGAACCTCGGACTGGGCGCCAGTTGAAGCGAGTTCCTTGAAAGGTGAGCTCTCTAAACTGTCTGCCTCTCCCTGACTCCATTCAGCACCTTTTGAAAGCACCCCTAGCAGCAGCAGGATGCAAAGGAGAAGGCATCTTTTATTTATATTTACACCTCAGCAGTGCTGGGAGTTGGGGCACGGCGACCTGCGCGTTGGCGGATCGGCTCCGCCGCCGCTCGGCTCCTTCTCAGCACAACCCCCCTAAACTGCCCCTTCAAAATCCCCCCCTCCAAAAAATCACCCACCATTTGTCTAACAAACCCCTCCCGAGAAACGGGGTGACAAAGAAGGGTGGGGGACACCTTTTTACATGTCTGAATGCTTTCCCAGTCCAGCCTCATAATCAGATGCCAGAAATTGAACTTGCAGAAAGTTTGTGCTAGCCTTGTGGATTTTCATTTCAGATGTTGTCAACTCAAGGGCATTTGGACCAATCAATATCTGTCTGTCTTCTCGCACACAGAAAGTTGGCTATTAGAAAAGAGAGGCTTACAGCAGGCTCAGCCAATACCATTAGCCCTAGCCTAAGGGCAGTTGTGTCCATGTGCCGGGGTAGGCACCTGCCCCCTCCCCTCCCCCACCATTAAGAAGGCCACTGGGGATGTCATTTGGACATAGCGGGCAAAGAGCACTTCTTTATTCTTTCTCTTTTTTACACCCAGACTTCACCAAAAATCAATAAATCTGTTCTTTGCTTATTTTCAGAACTTTACTTCAATATAAGCAAGGACTTTCCTTCCAGCTACAAACTCCAGTAGCACCAAGTCAGGGATATTTTTTTTTTTGTGTGTGTGTGTATTTTTTTTATTTTCCTTTCTCTGTTCCAATTTGAGAAATAATTGGAAATAATATCCACTGTTTCTTCTTTTCCCTGATAAATATATTTTTTTTCAGAAGAAAGACCTTCATCTGCTGACTCTTTTTGTGATTCAGCACTGGAATTTTCTCTCCTTGCTGTCCTTTTACTGCTAACGATTTTATACCATCAGGTAATGAAATGAGATATTTCTTTGTTTTTCAATCACCAATTTTCTCAGTATTGAATTTGGTTTTGCTATATCCAGTCTCAAGGTGCTGTTAGCAACACTGCTGTTAATAATGCCTTAAATATGAAACCCAAACCCTTCCATTTTAGGCATAGCAGCATTTTGATATTGGGGGACCAGGTATGTATTCTGGGAAGGCACCAAGCCCACGCTTGAGTGTTTTGTTAGATTATTTTTTGAAGGAGACTTTTTTTTAATCTACTCCTTCCCTGGAATAATAATAATAATAAAAAGATAAATTGAGGGCTGGTTGAACTTGGCAATCCAATGACCAAACCCAAGGTTAAGAAACCTGCCAGAAACGCAGGTAAATTTTCATCTCTTTCAGATGAATTTATTATCTTCTCTATATCACTGAGAAGGTAATAGGGGACAAAAGGAAAGGACAAAAGCAGAAATGGAGTTAATGTGGACAGAGATAAAGGCACTGTGGAGATACTCCACCAAAAAAAAAAAAAAAGACATTTGCAAGGAAAAATTTAGGAATAATACTTGTTTAAAGCTAGTGGAGGGAGCTGGTGGTAGTAATTTCATTTAACAGACCTTTCAACAGAGTTGATCACAAATGAGCTTTAATAGATGCACTAAACCTTGTCCTTTTGTCTATAAGAAGTCAAAATGGAAAAAACCAGTCCTGAAAACAGGAATATTCTCATCCTCTGGCCAAAAAGTCTGGTCACATAATGCAGTCCACTGCAGGCTCAAGTTCTGGAAGTCTCAGGGCTGAGATAACATTTAGCATCAAAGACAAAAAGATGCACAGAATTAAAAAAGAAAGAGGAGAGATAAACCCCATGAAGCCAGGGAGGGAAAAGTGTTGGTTGGGTCATGTTTCCCTTGGATAATTTGGTATTTTTTGGCTATTTCACTCTCATAGAAAGCAAGGAATGTTGTTATTAAAGATTCTTTGAATGACTTGTGAGAACTTTTCAAGGTTGAAGGATTTCCATCACCCCAAAGATCTGGGGTAGCTTTGTGATAGGGTAAATGGAAGTTCAGCCAAGTTTGCAGAGAACCTGTGGCTAGTTGGGCTGTTTGGACTGTGAATGGTTTAATTGGAACCTCAGATGTTTTAAATCATCAAGGTGGTGGAGGCAGGACTGTTAGGACCAGGAAATGTTCTCACCCTATCATGGCTGACATGGATTATGGATGTTTTCCATCAAAGAGGATCCCTGTAGCCAGATTCCCCAGGAGGTGTTGGGAAGATGGTACAGAGAGTCAGCACTCCAGGAGGATATCCAAATAGGTCAGTAAAAGGGTTTTAAGTTTATTTAAAATCTCTTTATGTGTCTCTAGATATGAAAGACATTATGGTAATACAACCTCATTTCTCTAGTGGCTTTAAATTAGCACAATTTTTGGTTTTGGAGGTTTTTTTTTCCTCTTAAGTGGTCAAGTTTTGGGTTCCCCTCACAACCTGGCAAGACTCATGCATTTTTAAGTGCTCATGCAGCTCTACTTGCTGCTTCAATGAAAATAATAGTACTGCACTAAACAGCATCATCTTGGGATCACTTATGGGATTTAGTGGTCTTTAAGAGGTGAAGGATAGGGTACTGGAAAGTGAAAACCTCCAGTGCAAAGAAAATAAGGTGCTTTTCCTAGAAACCCCTGAAAGAGCTGCATTTCATTCAAGTGGTTGAAATATACATGGGGGAGGAAAAAATAAATACCAGCAAAAATGTATTTACTGCCTAGGTTGTAATGACTTGGTAGGAATTTTTGAGACTGATGGATAAAGGGGTAGACTTTGTGGCTACTTAATCTCCAGGGCTGAAAATATTTCTTTATTTGAGTGAGGGAACTTGTTATGCCAGCAAGCAGTTATTCATTGTATGGATTATTGTTTTGAGCAAAGCAAGATCTTTTATTTTTGATATTTAAATGGAAAGAAAAAATAAATAGCATGTCCTTTTCAAAGCAAACATTTCAAAATGAGTAGTCGATACTATCTATTAAAACAACAACAACAAAAAAGAGATTGGATCCTTGGCTGGGCTCTTGCATCATTAAAATCTGAGGGAGTTTTGTTGTAGAGCAAGATCCTGAACTTATACACCTGTGACAGTGAAAGATCTGAGTAAACCACTTCTAAAACCACCCTCTAAGTGTCATTATGATCACTGAGTTGTTTGGTTTAGCTTGTTGGTAACATTAAAGTTTTGTTCATTTACATTTATGTATTTATTTATTTTCTTTGCTTTGGAAGGGGCATTTTGGAGTTTTTTACCTGGACCTTTTTGGCCAGTTCTGCTAAACCAACAGGAGCTGATTTCAAATCCCAGAGATTCCTCTGTCCACTGGTGGAGCACATTGAACAAAAGGTATGAAATAAATTAAATATTGCATTACAAACTGTAAAGTCTCCTTAAGAAAAAAAGTCATCACAGAACTGCCCTTGTTCTATTATTCACATTATACTTTCAGAGGAACATTTTGCCAAAATAGAGAGATTTTTAGTTGTTTTTTTTTTTTTCTTCAAAATATATTTGAAGCTGGACTTTCTGTACTGTGGATTTTGCAGTTATGTAGAGGGGAATTTGTGACTTCTGTGATCAAGAGAATAAAGGTGATCAGCAGAATGAAGTTTATCTTTTAAAGATGAGGTAAGTCCCAAACTAAAATTCATTAATTAAAACTGTAGGAAGCAATTTAGAGTATTAGAAGAGTCCACCATGAAAACAAAGTCCCCCCCCTCAAACTTTGAACAGCCCTTTGTTTTTCAGGGTGTCCAATTCTAGATGAGTACCTGAGCTCTTAAGACTGAGATATGAGCAGGAAAACCCCACATAATTAAACAAGTATCTTGATGTAGAAAACATTTGCAGAGGATGAGCACTCACTTGAAACTTACTGTCCACATCTTTGCTTCATCTTAAGCTGGGAATCTTGTTTACCTTCTGAAGCTTCTAAATCCAGCCTCGGCCCTGTCATTAAGTCAGTATTACAGCGATATTTCTGCAGAACATGAGCATCTTCTGCTCGTCTTGGTAGCAACAGAGCATTTCTGATTGGAAGGAATCTCAATAAGTGTGTAAAGGCCACTCGAGCTGCTTATGAACTTGAGTTCTGTAGATGTCTGTAGAAAATAAATGTCATCAATTTGCCACGTCGGTGGCCGAGAGAGAGAGGCTCAAATCATAAAGAGACAACGTGGTGTTGCCCAAACCACCACGAATCCCAACTACAGCAGGAAATGTAATGCTTCTCAGGGTGTGCTTGAAAAAGAACACAAGTTATTTTATTTTCTTGTTTGGTTTTTTTCTGGGATACAGGGGAATTTCAGCATTCACAAGGCACGGGGACGGATGAAGCAGCGGGGATGCAAAACCTCTTCACTCTTGTCTTGCCAGCTTGGTTCATTTTTTTAACCGTGCGTGCAACCACAGGTATGAACACATTTTTTTTTCTCTGGGTTCCCCAGTGCCAACAGTTGAGCACATTAGTGTCACTTGTGGCTGCAGCATCCCTGGTGCAGGCGCCTGTCTAATGGACAGTGGTGGGAGCCGGCAGACACAAAACCCCTGAGCTGGAGCCCATCAGGCAGCGAGCATCGGATGTGTCAGCTCCTGCTTCTCTGCAGAAAAATGTTTCTCCAGCCCCGTTGCTCCCAGTGAGTGTGCATGCCAGCTTTAGTGCCTGCTCCACTTGTTTCAGGTATTTTTGTGTCAACATCCCCATAACATTCTCAAAGCCTTATTTTATTTTTTTTTTTCCTGACGTTTTTCTTCATCTTTGACCAAATCCTGACTTGCTTCGTTCTTGTTCAGGCAAAAGCCTGGATGGAAACCCCCTGACTGGAATAAAGAATGCTAGATTCAGCCTTATGCCTATTAGCACTGCAAAAAAAAATTAGAACTGTGAAGTTTATATATATATATTTTTTAATAATCTGACCCATCACTGGTCTCTAAGGAACGAGAGGAATCCATGTCTTAGAATTTTTCAAGACCTAATAAATAATTTGCCATAACCACGGGGTACCATGGCCAAATGGAGCTAAAGGTAATATTTAATTTGCTTATTTACAACATTAAGTAAAATATTCTGTTTCTTACATATCAATTAGTATTTATTGTGATAAATATTTGAAACCTCACTGCTCGGCTCTCCGCAGACCTTCTTGGAGCCTCACACGGTTAAAATTATTCCACTGGGCTATTAAAGCATCGAATGCACAACATGCCACACACCTCAAGGCATTCCTCAGTTCATTTTTATCTTTTTGAATACCTGTAGCTTCCTTTCTGCACTAACATTTTACTGCAAGCACTCTCTCCTATCTGCCAGTTAACTTTCCCTTGAAGCCCAGTGGCCTTCTCAGCTCTGGTGGTCACTCATCTCGCCCTTCTCAGATCTCGGAAGGGGGTGGCAGGCAAGACAGTGAATGAAATATCAAGAAAATTCACATCAAATGGCAGCGTGACAACCCCACCAACCACCACCACCACTCCAGGTAACACCCAGGCTTCAGGGCTGAAAACTCTTCTGCACCATAACTCGGCGCATCCCTGGTGCTGGGGGTGCCAAGGTGCCTGCTCTGTCCCCGCGTGTTCGGGGCTGGCTGATCCGGAGCAGCTCCCTCCAGTCTCTGTCTCTGCTTCACTGAGGTTATGATTCTTAATGAGAAACTCAACGCTGGGTCGAGGGTGGTCAGGGGGGGAAGGTGAGGGGAAGAAACCCACGGCAGAGAGAGGCTGTTTTGTTGATGCCTGTAGTCTCGGCTAGAATACAGCTCCTGCTGCATTTCTTCCAGCAGCACAAGCTGAATCTTTTCCCTCATTTGATACAGTGACCTCTCAAGTGCATCATTGCCCTGAGGGCTGAGGGCAGTCCAGCAACTGTTAAACCCCTTGGGTTGATAATCTTCTCCCACATTTGCCCTTAACACCAGACATACCACCATTAGCTACAGCTCCACTGGTGCTCATTAGAGCCGATCAATATAGACTAACATAAAGAATGCTGCTGCGCCTTCTGTTATTTTTCAGTTACTGCAAATTTACAGACTTTCACCTACAATGCAAGGCTTTGCTGCTGTACTATGTAAAAAAAAAAAAGAGGGTTTAAGTCCAAAAAATGAAAAAAACCCAACCCCAAACAAAATCACAACAAATCAGGCAGTTCTTTATTAGGTGCCTTAAAGCTAATTTATCTTGCTGCTCTGGTTTACTAAAGAGCGTGTGGAAGAGGCTCTGTACAAAATTCTCTTTGGGTTCAGTTGCTGGAAATTTGCAACTCTGGCAAATTGCAGGGGATAAGTCGATAGCCAAAATGAGGCAGATTTGAATGTGAAAAGGTGTTTGAGCCTGGAAAGCCCATGCAAATGCTTTAGTGATATTTTTAAGCCTGCTGGCCAAGTCCGTGCTCTTTGCGGTTGCATGGTGATTGTGTGGCCAGTTGAAGGTCTATATGTTGGAGGCATATATGTAGAGTGGCTCCAGCACTGCATACTACCACCAGCAGGTGTTGCCAAAGATCATAGCAAGAACAGCAACAACAATTAACAAATCTATCATTCTTTTTTTCCCCATTTTTTTACCCCGAAGTGCCTTTCAAAGGAGCTGACTGGGATAGGAAACAACTAACAAACTAACTGTAGGAAAAGTCCAAAAATCACCTAAGATCTGTTAGACATTTTGCAAGAAATGATCCAGAAATACTTGATTCAGTGGGAAGAATAATTATTTTTAACTTTTCATTTGCACTCGGAGAAAAGGAAAGTCAAAAATGGGATTTACCAAAGGGCAATGTGATGCAAATATAAAAGTTGGGGTTTCTTGTGCTCTGTTCTTTAGTCTGTCTGGTCTTTCAAACTTTATTAGTGCTGTTTAGGACATCAAGGAAGGAATTACAGCACCCAGCCAACTTCAGGTAACTTGTAATGAGGTAGAAAAAAAGATATTTTATTCAGTATAAAGACAAGTGTTACTCATCATGGGTAAACCTAGCCACCCTAATTAATAGGATGGTTAAATGCAGATATAGAATCTTTAAAATACTGGCTAAATGTTGAATTCTAACAAAGTAGGAGGAAAGAAAACCTGAACTACACCAAATCTTTCCATGCTACAGGGACTGAAGGTCTCCTGTATCTTACTCTAAATGGTGGCTTAAAGAGTTCAATGTCACAGAATATTAGGGGTTGGAAGGGACCTAGAAGATCATCTAGTCCAACCCCCCTGCCAGAGCAGGATCACCTAGACCAAGTCACACAGGAACAGATCCAGGCGGGTCAATTGCCATATAGAAAAGGGATTTCAAACTATCTGAGCTAAAGAAGTAGAATACACTGAATTTTGCCTGTTTTCATCAGGTGCATCCTTCAAGAGTTTAACTTCTTTTGGTTTTTTCATAGCTCTCTGGCGCTAGAGACGACGAAATAATCGCTTCTTTAGTCGAGACCTTTCTGAAGAGCTGAAAGGGTATGAGAATTTCATTTGTGAAGCTAGGGATTTCTCAAAGTCCATTAAAGCACCTCTCCTTACAGAAAGACACAACTTCTCCAGATGCGTCCTTTGCTTTAGTGGACCTATTTGCATCTTAGGTATTACTTAGCGTGAGTAATGTGGTAGGACTGAGACCTTGATGATAGGCTGATTAATGAAATCCGTTCTGCTGGCTGAACATAATGGAAAATGTGATTCTTTTGGCTTCTAAAGTCTGAAATTCATCTCCATGCAAACGACACACTTTTTATGTATGTCATAAGCCTCCTGCTCTCCTTCTGCTTAGGTGGGGATTTCAGCCGGTGAACGGAAGGGTGGTTGTTACGTCCATTAATGTTGTTAAAATACCCAGCAAACCTATTGCTGTGATGACATTGCCTAGAGTTTCAATCTTCCCTTCAAGAAGAACTTGGGATAAACTTGATGAAAAACAATCCTTGAATCTGACCTGAAAAACCCTTTTTGAATCAGCACAAGTTTTAGCGGGGGAAAAAAAATAAATGAATCATTGTTTGGTTTTAAGACTTTTTAGTGAAAGAAGACTGGCAAAATCACTTGGCATATAACTTGCTGAGTTAAAAAATGGCAGCTAGTTTCTAATTTGCACCTTTCTCACTCAGCTTGCTGTTGTCACTCGTCCTTGTTCACAGTCTGCTAAATTAATGAGCTGTATGATCCGAGCTCCCTGTTTATTTCCATGCAACTGTAAATCTTCCCCTTAAACTTCTGGTCAGTTGGCTAGGAGTTCCTTCCTTCTCCCATGAAGAAGACAGAAAAGAGCTATATTTGGCCTTTATTTCTGTAGTTCTTTTCTGAATTCCCTCTACCTTTTCCAGTATTCACATTTCATGGTGTGGGGTCTAAGGTGGGGCACGTATCTCAGCAACGGGCTCACAAATCTTGCTGGCAGTGGCAATAATTCCTCACCACACTCCCTGGATAATTCCTAATTTTCATTAACATCACCATACAGTGACTGTCCAATGGACATTGTGTGTTTTGATCAACAGGAAAGGTTTGTAGCAACTTTCTCTTGTCAAAGCTGGATATAAATATAAATCTAGATATATAGATATATAGATATATTCCAAGCCCTAATTATTGACCAAGTTGGCACTTGGTGCAACAATGTCTTTAGTTGTAAATTAGCTGGTTTTAATGGTCTGCAGCAACACTTTCAATATCCTCTTTAGTGCCAAGTTTGAATGATGGAGCTTGCTATAGATGCTGACACTTTTTCTTCTTAAACACCTGACGTGCGGCGTGTTCCCGGGAGTTTTAAAGGGTAAGATAAAATGTCAAAATTGTTCAAAAGTATCATGTATATTTTTTACTGGGAAAGTTACATACTCAAAACTCTAATCAGTCCACCTGGATTTATGAAATCCCCTGTTATCGGAGCGGTGTGAAAACTGGACTACAGATAAAGAAAATGGTATTTTTATAGACTGCTCCTTTGAGATGGGACTGCTCCTCTGTTGTCAATGTAGGCCAAAGTGCCAGTGGGAAGTGCAGTACATGACCTTAGTCAATTAGCAGGGTCTCCTTAATCTCCTGGGGTTACTTTGATCTGCAATATCAAGTCTAACACCTTAATGAAATTTTACAGATAGTCACAGAAGACATCCATGTAGTGAAAAAAACAATTTCATTTTATACCTAAACTCCTAACACATACTTAATAAATCCCCAGAAGGGAAATAATAACTATAACCATATTCTACATAAATTTTTCTCCTTTTTTTTTTTCTTTTTTTTTTTTTTTCACACTGTGTTTATGGTTGAGAAAAACAAGATTATAATAGATGGGACTTTGCTTGTGCAAGCTGGGGCCAGAGCAAGCTGCTGATTCACATTTTTCTTGTGGAAAACATGTTATTTGTTGCTGTTACACTTTAAATCTCCTGAAATAAGGGTGGTGCATCAAATCTTGTATTGGTTGTGTGAATACAGTTCAGGTATATGATTTTTCAATTGGATATCACTATCTTAATTTGTGTACTCAGACCTGCTCATTTAAAGATTATTTTTTGCTCATTCAAATCTCATTTGTCACTCTGCTGTGAACAGTTTGGGTGGAGTTAATTGGACAACTTGGCCCATATCTGAGATAATAACCAGGTAACTGTGTGACCAAAAAAAATATTGATCTTGTGTTGATTTTTTCCTTGCTCTTATTTTCCCTGCTTATTTGGACCCTGTCACCTGGAGGCTGAACAATCCCAGCTCCCTCAGCCTGTCCTCATAGGAGACAATGACAATGACTCTTGTCATTGGTGCCCAGTGACAGGACAAGGGGCACCAACTGGAACCCAGGAGGCTCCATCTGAGCAGGAGGAAAGTTCTGTGGTGTGAGGGTGTCAGAGCCTGGCTCAGGCTGCCCAGAGAGGTTGTGGAGTCTCCTCTGGAGAGATTCTAACCCCCCCTGGACACTGCACTGCTGGGCTCTGCTCTGGGTGACCCTGCTGGGGCAGGGGGGTGGCACCAGAGCATCCCCAGAGTTCCCTTCCAACCCCCATCATATGGGATTCTGTGCTATGCCTCTCCCATTGCCCAGAGTGATGCTGTTAAGGCCTGGAGCATTATTTCCTCCTGCACATTGCAGGGTCCTGTGAGATACCTGGGATGGTGATGAGACCCAGATGGGAGATGGCAAAGCTCTCTTTAATAACTGCTGATGTTTTCCTGTGTGTAGCCTAATAGAGGCAGACAGCAAAGATTCTTATCTTACCAGGAGAAGCCTGTCAGCATGGTAATTCTCTTGATGCTAAGGTTATTTTGATATAGACTCTAAAAACACACTCCAAAAATGACTTGGATTCATATGGTGTTTGCTTCTGCCTGTACCTTTTGGTTGTACAGGTAAGTCCCGTGCACACTTTGAGTGTAAACCAATCTTGTATAACAGTAAGAAAGCTTTCAAATCTAAATATGTGAAATCTCTGCATATAGGATTAAAAAATCTATATTCATTGTGGAGAGGACAAAAAAAAAAAAAAGCAAGAGGGAAAGATTACAAAAGACCAAAAGCTCGAGGGTTCAAGCTAATTTTTCATCTTCTCCATGGGGAAAAACACTGGTAAATGTTAAGAAACACCCTTCAAGAACCTTTAATTTGTTTTTCACTCTCCACGATATAGATTTTTCTACCTTCCCATTTAAGTTTAAAAAAAAAATAATTAAAAAATAAATTCCTGTGGGTTTGTAGAGTTATTTGAGAAAATATATATATATTTGTATATTATTACATGCTTTCTTACGTAGCTTTGATTATGCTGTCAGATCAGCCTAGGCAGAATTTGACTTGTAGCCAGGTCCACTAACATCCATTATCTTCTCAGGAGGTATTTGTTCCTGTTGATCACAGATATCAACTGCAGGATCCTTGTTCCAAAAAGTTGGTTTCATTGGGATCAGTGGCAAAATCCCTCCTGACCCAGCAAGGGTCAAGATGTTGCCATAAATATCCAGCCTTTTGAAGTTACTGGGAACAGGGTTAGGTCATTGTATTTTTGTTGTAACCTGTAACGTTGCAGTTCTGAAATTGGTTTTGCTGCTGACCTGCTGTTGGGTTCAAGCAGATACAAGTGGATCCAGGCCTGTTTATCAGCAAACCAGTCAGAACTAGAGGTTAACCCTGTGTTTTAGCTGGCCCTAGATTAACAGAGGTCTGAATGTGCTTTTATAGGCACACACACATCTATATAATGTACAGAAAACCACAGAAATATGTGTGTTTGTATGTGTGGGCATAAGCAACCCCATAATCAAGAATTTTGTTAATATCCCCAGGGATTTAAGTAAATGTATCATACTCTGTGATCATTTTATACTCATTAATAAGGTATCCTTTAAAGCATTCTAAAAAGAGGTTGGAGCCAGGTGAGGGTCAGTCTGATCTCCCAAGGAACAAGCCATAGGACAAGAGAAAACAGCCTCAAGTTGCCCCAGGGGAGGTTGAGGTTGGAGCTGAGGAGCAATTTCTTCCCCTCCAGGATTGTCCAGGGCTGTCCCAGGCTGCCCAGGGCAGGGATGGAGTCCCTGTGACCCCTGGAGGGGTTTCCAAGCTGTGGAGAATGGACAAGGGGCAGTGGTGCCCTGGCAGTGCTGGCTTAACAGTTGGATTTGATAATCTGGAAGGTCTTTTCCTACCAGAACAATCCACGGTTCTGTGACTGAATAAATATCAGGAAGGTAAGTTATAGTCTACATTTTAGATATGGGAAAACTGAGGCAAATCAAGGAAAGAGGCTGGTGACAGTGGCTTGTTGTCAACTTTAGAGACAAGACGTGGCCCATGGAACCAGGAGTGGTGGGACAGGGATTCTGAATGCTTCTCCAGTCACCAATATCCAGTGCTGGTGTTTCAAAGCACTCCACTCCAACTGGCTGTGTTTTGTATGCAGGCAGAAATTGCCATTCCTCTGGAATTCAGCTGGACAGCTTCAGTTGTAGCAAGTGTGAAAGTGAGTAGAAGTTATGGTGGAGTTAATAACAGCATTTGCCTCCTGCCCCTGAGTGAGATACCAATTGCCATCACCCACTCTGTGCTGCAGGAGGATATGGAGAAGCCTGCAGAATGCTGTGGAGATGAAAACTGTGTGTGATTCAATATCTAAGACTGTACATCATTAAAAGAACTTCCTACATCATTTATCAAAACAAGACAGAAGGAGGTTCAGGGCAGACCACAGTAGCCAGTGAACTCCAATCTTAATTTCATAACATCAGTTAATATAATTTGTGTTGTGCAATGTGCTATTTCATTTTAGCCCTGCATGTCTTAAACACATGTGAAATGAAAAGAAAATGTTGTTTCCATTAAATGAGGTGCTTTTCTTTCAATTTACAGACCATCGACGAAATCTTGGCCCCCACATTAATCAGTTCCACTTGGAGATTTGGAAGTTGCCTTCAACTTGGCTTTGTTCTCCAGAACTTAGCCACGCAAGTATTTGCAGGTGTGTGAGAAAATAAGCTGTACATTTAATGAGTCTTATGCTACATTTATTATTCTCATTTATCCATCTCCATATCTGGAAAGACATTCAGCCCATAAACGCTGTTGGGGCTGGGACGTTGAGCTGGAATTACACCAGGTGACACTGGTCCTGTGCATGGGGCCAGCAGAAGATCTGGTGGCCACTTGTGGGACATGAGTAGGATTTGAGCTGGACAAAAAGCTTCTGTTGGCAGAATTCTGATTGCTTGCATTGGCTGGAGCTAGTTAGGAAGGCAAGACATGCTTTAACTTGCAGTAGTCTAATCTTACAGCATGACTATTAATATCACACATTGTCAAGAGCAGCAAAAAAACACTGAAGAATGCAAAGTACAGCAGAATATTGCAAAAGTTCACTCCATGATTTGAAAAAAAATTGCTATAAAATCTGAGCATGAGATGAACAAGTCAGGAGTCAGGGTTGGTTGTATGTTTCCCTTCAACTTCTAAGTTACATTTTTGGATAAATGGTTGATTTTTTGAGTTGGCAATGCCATTTATATGAATACTCATAGATTTTATAGCTGTTTAAAGAATATATATAAATTTTTGAAGGGCTTAAAAAGAGAAGCTAAAACAAGCAAATAAACCTCAAGCAAGAACTTGGTCTTCGTGCCCATAATTATGCCATCAGTGAGTGGCAAAGCTATGGGCTTGGAGATCTGTAGGGTTTGACCTCTGGGTTTTGGCAGGAAAGAATAAATAAACCCTGCAAAATGATATATGAACTTCAGAATGTGTGCCTCGCTTCTTAGGCTGTACAATAAAATATCCTAAAAATCTAGTACTGGCTTTCCCCATCGAGCTAATTTGTAGTCAAGCCAGCTTAATACATGTTCTTAAACATGCTGAATAAGCTGAGAAAGAGAAAACTATCAGCAGAGCATATTTTAATGGCTTGGACCAAAACTTTTCAATGTCAAAGTGCCTTGGATCAAACCCTAATAAGCTGATCAATTAGACACCAGGTTTCTTCAAAACCTGGCCTTGCTTTACTCTTTGCATGAGATTTGCTGTAATGCCAAATTTTTACCTTCCAGTGCACAGATATTTCAGAGCTGGAAAGTTGTTTTTATTATTAAAAAAAAAAAAAAGTAGCTGGAAAAATATATTTCCTCTCCCTGTGCCTGCAGAAAGATTAAGGGGGTTTGTTCTGAATAAAACCGAAGGCAAAATATGGAAAAATTTAGGCTAAATTGACTTGGTTGAAAAAAATTAAGTGGCTGACAAAGAGGTGATAACACCCCAAAGCATCTCAAACCATTCCTGCAACCTCCCCTCCAAATAAGTCTTGCTAAAACTGATTCTTTCCATCCCAGGCAGCTTGTGGCAACCATTTTCCCAAGCAACATTTTCATCTGCTGGTTTATCCATAGCCTCCTTCTACTTAAATACTCCCTACAAGGTTGGGACTTTTCCCACGTTGAATTCCCTGCTGATAGGTGTCAGAAACTCTCCTCACCACTGTCACAGATTTTGTGTATGCTGGTTGGAGGAGCTGTGAGATGAGAGGCTGATCTTTGATCTTCTGGTGTCCTCTGCTAACAGGGCAACAAGGGACCAGTTCATGTGGGTTTGTTTTGCTCTTCCTGGTTTATAGACTCATAGAATTGTTTTGGTTGGAAGAGACCTTAAGATCATCAATTGTTCCCCCAGAACTGCCAAGTCCACCACTAACCCATGTCCCTCAGTACCAAAGCTCCATGGCTCCAGGCATGGGGACTCCAACACTGCCCTGGGCAACCTGGGACAGGCCTGGACATCCTTTTGGGGGTGAAGTTTTTCCTTATGTCCAACTTAAACATCCCTTGGAACCACTTGAGGCCAGTTCTTGTCCTGTGGCTTGTTCCTTGGAAGCAGAGCCCAACCCCACCTGGCACCAACCTCCTGTCAGGAGCTGTCTAGAACACTACTGACTTCTCCATCCAAACCACGTTTTTATGGCAGAAAGGACTTTTTTTTTTGAGGAACTCAATCCAGTTTCTTGCTGAGATGCTTACATGGGTCCTGCCTTTGCAAAACCAGTCCCAGCCACCAGGAGGAAGGTTCTGGGCAATTCCCACCACAAGCTGTAAATGTTTCATGTGTCGTGCTAAAACTACACATGTTTCTAAGACAGATCTATTTCTCAGGGAGAGGTGGATGGCATATGTGCTTGGTGGGTTGTTCTTCTTTCACAGCTACATATTTGTGTTTGAAAGCTGAGGAAATGTTACCTTCTCCTTCACCCACATTCAATTTATAACTCAGCCAGCTGGTGGAAGAAGGACAAGGGAGTAAATACAGTAATACGACACATTTATTTTGATTTGGTTTATGTGTTTGTGATACTGCAGTGTTTTATGTGCTTTTCTAGATCTCTTTTCTATTTTTCCCTGTGTTTCACAGGGCCTTTGATACATTTGGATAATCACAGATACTTCCAAAGTTTGAAAATTACTGATTTTGCTTCTTATTTGTGCTTTATTCTGTGTTGTAGCACTTCTAGCTTCTGAGTTAGTGATGCTTTTTCCCACCTTTCCATGATTCTTTTTAAACTATTAAATAGATTTCCTAATATTTTTTTCCTTAATTCACATTGCACTACCAAGCTTTAGATTTTACCAAAATTCCATATTTATCCCATGGCTTCTTCTTGTCCTTTTGGATATTATTTCTACCTGTTCTCTTTATACTTTTGCTGCTGTAGGAACCAGACAGGTCACCTATCAACTTCCAGTTGCACGCAGGAGAGCAGTTTCTCCAGAGGCAATATATGGAAGAGCAGCTGCCAAGCCTGGGAGGCCGGGGGCTTTTGCTGCACCTCTGAGTGCTGGAAACCTTTGAGGCAGGAGAATTTTCAGGTCTGCACTGAGAGGGGGAATTTCTACCCACAAAGCAACAGGAGCAGCCTCTAAATGTGCCTCAAGTCTCCAACACCACGAGCCATGAGGCGGTCGATACGGGATTTTTCATCCTGGGAAGGTTTTGCTCATAACTTGGTTTTGTTTTGAGCACTGCTGTTATTCAGACAGGCATTGATTCAGCAAAACCTTTGACCTTTGGTTCTCACAGGGTCAGAATTGATGACCACTGGGACCCTTCCTGGTGCTACAAACCTATGGAACAGCATCTCCTGTTGGAAAGTCCTGGTTTGGGAAATGTGCAATGCTTTTTCTTCATGCCAAGAAGGTTTCTCCCTCTCCTTGGATCATGCAGCTTGTCCCAACCAGTGAAACTTTGTGAGTACACCTTGATGGAATTTTGAGCTAGAATTTAAAAGGAAGACTGAAAATGATGGGTTTGGGAAGCCAAACTGCTAGTACTGAATGACTTGGGATGGTGCTTGAGGCACATGGGGTAGGAGGTGACTAAGTTCAAGGCCAATAAGATTTCCAGGATTAGCACCTTAAATACCAAGTTCACTTTTGGGCCCCTCACTCCCAGAAGGAGGGATTGGAAAGCCCTGGAGCCATGGTGCTGAGGGCCATGGGGCAGTGGTGCCCTGGAAGTGCTGGCTTAATGGTTGGACTTGATGATCCTAAAGGTCTCTTCCAACCAAAATGGTTCTGTGATTCAATGAACATTCCTCCATCAGCTGCCCAGTTTAAATGCTCCAAACCAACCATCTGACAAAACACTTGGGCTGGAGCAGCATCCCAGCTCTGTCGTGTGACAACCAGAGATTTCCTGGCATTCATCTTCTTTATTCAGTTGGCCACTAATTTTTTTTTTCTTTTTTTTTTTTTTTTTCCCCCCAGAAGCAAAACTGGCCCCCAGACAAATCCATTGCAGTGTACATTACAAAGCCAGGAACATTAAAAAGAGCAAAAGGAAAGCCAAATTGCTTGCAGAAATGAAGATTGCTTGGTGTTTTGCCATGGGAAGGCAGAGCTCTCCACGCTGCAAGTGATTCTTGGTTTGGGGACACAGTGCAAAGAGTGCCAGAAATAAGGTTGTGGACAGAAATTTGTGTTTTATGATTTTTTTTTTTTTTAATTATTGCTTTTTTTTAAACACTGCTCATTGTAAAAGCTGCATCCCTCAAAGGTGGAGAAAGGGCTGATAAGTCAGTGAACTTTGGAAGCCTGACAGGGATTCTCCTGACAATGGCACAGCAGGTCCACAGTGGCAAAGCCTAATTGACAAAGATCAAAATCTAATTTGGATAACACCAGGAGCCAAGGGGGTCATGCTCCAAATAGTGCTTGAGCCACAACCAGATGTGTTTGTCATTTCACAGGGAGAATGCAAAGAAAAAAAAAAAAAAAAGAAGATCATTTCAGGTCCCTGAATGAGGAAGATGCCAATAACATCAAGAAGTGTGCTCGGGAAGAAGGTTTGCTCCTGAGGGTGCAATTACTGGGGCTGTGATGTGAAATGATAGAAAATATTAAGTAGGTTTTAATGGTGTAACAAAGGGTGGCCCTGCACTGGGCATGAATGGGAAAGGAAGATCCTTTGGGCACCTAGATGGAAAATAATACGACCTTAGCTATTAGAGCTTTCCACGCTGGTGTCTATCCCACGTGCCACTGGGGTGAGCAATTCCTTACCTGGAATATAGGTCGCTTTTCCTCGTAAGACAAGGGCATCTCGTTGTTATTATCTCTTAATTCCTTGAAAGGAATGAGCATAACCAGGTCAGTGGCTTGAAACTGCAAAAAAAAAAATTCATTTGTGCCATCATTTTGCTGCTTTCTGGGTTAATGGGCCATGGGCAGGGTGCCCTGGAGCTGGTCTGACTCCCACATACCAGGTTAGGATGGGTGAGGAAATCCAAGGCTGACATCCACAGAGACTTCCTGAAGTCTTTTTGTGTGTGTTTGAAGGACTTTTCCAAATAAATATTAATTTTTTTTAATCTCAATAAGAGAACAGGAAATCCTATAGAATTCCTTTTTATACTCAGTGTCATTTTCTGGAAATAAAAAGACATTTTTAGGTAAATCTTGCAGCCCTCTTTGTACTTTCTAAGGGGAGAACTTCATCTTTGACTTGCCCAGCTACTGTGTGATTTTACTTCCCTCCTGTCTGTGATTTGGATTTCACTTTCCCATTTATAATTTTCAAGATAAATAATTTCATAGACCTTCCTCTGTGCAGGGACTGAATTCACATGTGTGGTGCAACTCAGAGAAGCCACTAGGAAGCTCCTGGCCTTGAGTGCTGTGGTTTGCATAGTGGTTGTAGAATGGATGACAAGAAGCTTTTTCAGAAGAGATTTTTCTGGGAAAAAAAAAAAAAAGAAAAATTCTTTCATCATGGACAGTGAGGAGGGCACCACTCGGAGGAAAACTGGGACTGAGCTGTGAGGTAACCTGGGCTTGGGGGTGGTGATCTGTTTGTTTTCCAGTCTGAGCTTATGAAAGGATTTAGAGAGATTTCCAAAGCTCTCAGGTGACTCAGGAGCACGAGGTCCATTGACTCGGCTTTTCAAACACAGCAACGAGTTCAAAACCCCAAACCCCTCTGCCTTTGTGCTCCTGAGCAACTTCTGGTGCTTTGGAAAACACAATCCCAATGCTTTCTAGAAAAAAAAACAACTAATAAATTAAAGAGGCTCATGTGGCTGCTTTGGCAGCATGAAACTATTTCGGAGGGAGGGGAATAAAAGGGTAGTAATGAAACGGTCTCTGCCACTGGCCAGCACTCTTGGGTTTGGTAATACTGCCTGGTTTTTTTTTTGCAGTGATTTGGCAAAGCTCTCATTGAACGGGCCAACGATGCTTCAGTGGAGCCTTTAGAGCTCAAGCAATCTGCCCAGCACGTTCATTTGGCACGTTCAGCAGCCCAGGCTCAACTCAGAGGTAGCATAAAGGCCTCTTCCACTTACTGTTCCCAGTCAGAGGTTAAAGTTGTTGACAGGAGGTGTTGAAAGAGCTGCCTGTGCACCACAAGGGATGGCCTTTCCCTGCTCTGACCCACACCAGCATTAAATAAAAGGGGAGAAAACACAGGTTGAGCTGCATTGTTTTCCCAGCTATGCATTTATTGTGTTGTTTTCAAGCTAGACTGGAGGGTGATGGTCTGGCTGGCAGGGGTTAGGGAGAGGCAGGAGGTAGGTTCTGGGTGTGCCCCGCTGTTGTGCTTGTCAGGGTACCAGTGAGACTCAAAAGATTCTTTTCATGACAAAAAAAAAAGAATGATTTTTATATTCTCAGAGGTGAAATCAAACCAATCCCATTAATTTCAATTAAAATGTTACCTGTCTCAAGCTATCTCTTTTTTCACCCTCAAAGACTGTTTAGGGATGGGAAAAAATGAAATATTAATGCATTCTATAAATAATATGTGTGAGGTCCATGGGGACACAGAACCCCCCACATCATTAGTTAAATTGATCTTCCTCTTAGAATTTACAGGAAATCGGGGGGTTTTGTGGCTTAGTTTTCAGGAAAAGCCATCAAACCTGGGTCTGAACCACCTCATGTCTGACACAGAGCTGAGGTTTCTCCTGCTGTTCTTAACTGATGGCCATGCCTCATGTCAAAAGTTTTGGGAGAGGCTCTGCTCATCTTTAATCACTCAGTGAATTCTGTTTTCAGCTGTAAGGATGGCAGGATTGTGCCCTTTAATAGCAAACGAGTATCAAGGTGCAGTGATAATGTGCTTTCTGTTGCTCCAAAGACAATCTTTGTACTGAAAATCAACATTTTAAACACACTATCACACAGGATAAGTAGCTTCTAACAGAGCAGGAGCTTCACCTGAGCCATTGGGGGGCTACCTCAGCCTGGCTCTGCTCCCTCTAGAAAATAAACCACTGTGTGGTTCCTTCCTCCTACCCCAAATTTTTTCTGGGAAAAGCTAATTCCAGCAATCACTTTCCCCCTTTTCTTTTTTTTTTTGCTTTCTTTTCTTTTTGTAATAACATAAAGTCACTGCACGAGCAACCAGCAATGTTTATTAATAGAGATCTCCAATTTTGGAGTCTTTGGTAAATTGAGAACATACTGAGAAAGAATCTTATCTCTCGAATCATAGGAAATCCATTTCCAAGTTGTCTGGTTTTCATCAAATTAAAATTAGTTTCATGGGAATATGAGGAGGTTTTTATAATTAGATAATGGAAATTTGCCTAGGTTGTCTTCCACTTTATTTGGATGTAACATAAATAACAAGAATGTCACATCATGCCAGTGTTTGCTCATCTAACTCAGCACAAATCCCGGGTCAAGTAAAAAAAGATCTGAAAACATTTTAGTGCTTGTTGCTTAGAGACCAGTTTTAACCACGGGAAGGAACTCACCCAAATCCACAGCTGCACAGCAAAAAAACCTGAAAATTAGGAAGAGTTACAAACCTCTCTCAAAGACTTTGCTCAGGTAAAACATTCCCAAGAGTTATCCATTAAGTGGCTGAGAGTGACGTTGGTACAGAAATGGGATGGGGGGGATTATTTGGATGTATTTCTCCTTTTCAATTAAATCCAGTCAGAAATAAGTAACCCTTGCTTTGGAAATCAGCTTTATTTTAAACATTATGATCATCTGTTCTCTCCCTGCTCTCTGTGCCTCTATTGATTATTGAACCTGGATGGTTTAGGTGAAAACCTGTGAGGTTTGGAGCCTGTCCCAGCAACGTGACAGTGGCAATGGCTGGAGCTGCTGTCAACCCTCCCACTGCAACCACCATAAATCCCTCCAAGGATTTATGTCAACTAGTGCCACCACAAACTATTTTCCTTTCCAAACTGCAAAGTGAGGGAGCTGGAAACCAGTTCAATGACAAAGGGTACGAAAGGGAGAGCAGGTGACACACAGAAAGAACCAAAATAGGGCTTTCAAGTACAGATTTATTCTTTACCCAATTAATAACAGAGATGAAGAGCTAAGTTCTGATGATGGGGAGGCACAGGGGCATTTTATACACTTCTTTTTAATCAGTGGCATTACTGAGGCAGGGAGGAGGAAATTGTGGTGTGGGTTTGTGGGTTTTTTCCCTCTTTTTTCCCTTTTTTTCTTCAGGTCACAGAGCAGAGGCTGGTGTGCATAGTGGGTCTCCTGGCTTAGCATCCTGTGTGCTCCCATCTAACATATCTATTAATGCTTCTTTCCTTTTCCCTGCAGAACAAGGTCTACCCTAATCTCCTCACTGGAATTTAAACAGAATCTCATCCTTGTTGGGGCTAATATTATCCAAAACAATATGAGAGGAGACTCCAGTCTCCACAGATGGCTCTGGAGATTTCTGGCAGGGGAATTGTCCTAGATATCTTTTATCAGAAGTTCAAATGTCGATTAGAAACAGGCAAAGATCTTGTAACCTCAGCTGAACCCTCAGTCAAATCATATTTTTGTCACAGGGCATGTTGGAAAAGAGAGTTTGGTGATCATTTGCAGAGTGTGAATAAAGAAAAAGACACCATCCTAGGTGGTTCTTTTTGATGAAGGTAAGTGCTTTGGGAAATAACACCACTGGTGAAGGAGTTGCTCACAGTATGGTGTGGTGTAATGGAGAGAAAATGTGACAACATACCTCTTCCAGACAACTGTGATGTCACATCCCACCCAGCACAACCATTTTCCTCCTCAGGTACTAAAAACTATGTTTTTGGTATTGCCATTTGTCTCATGCATGAAATCTAAAATCACTTGACAAATGTCCAGCTGGGTGAGGTGATCTGAGGCCATTTGGTGATGCTTCCACCAGGCATTAATCCTCAGATGGCAGTTGTGTGACTGTTTCTTTCCAGATGCACTAGATCCATTGCCTGAAAACTAGGAAGTATCTCCCAGTCACCCCACACCCTGCAGTGGGAAAAAGGGCTGAAAGCTGGAACTTGGGGTGTCTTGCAGATCCCAACCAACCCTTTGAGCTCTTGAGGGAATGGGCATGTCCTGAATCATCATCATTTTAAGAGGAGCTTGAAATAAATGTGTGTAACCTGCTTTTTAGGTGGCATTCACCACCAGTCTATTCACACTGATAGTGCTGAAGAGCTTTCTCATGGGTTTGGCTTACCAGGAGCTGTCATCTCAGGGGAGGTTTAGGTTGGATATTAAGAAGAAATTCTTTCCTGAGAGAGTGGTGAGGCCCTGGCACAGGCTGCCCAGGGAGGTGGTGGAGTCACCATCCCTGGAGGGGTATAAAAACCAAGTAGATGTAGCACTTGAGGTTGTGGTCTGGTGGAGAGAGAGATGCTGGGATGAAGGTTGATGATCCTGGAGGACCTTCCCAACCACAACAATTCTATGATTCTCTCTCTTCTTGATCCCTGTGTAAACTCTCAGGCTTTTCTATGTTAACCACTGATTGGTTTTGTCTTCCTTGAAGAACTGCAAACACACCACCTCCCAGTGCCTACCCAGCAACGTGGAAAGAGGCTCCTTGGCAAACCAGCACGTGGAGGGTGCAGAACCCTTCTCACCAAGCACTGCTAAAAGCAGCTCAGGTAGAATCTTCTCATCCTCCCCTTTGAGAATCTCCAAAATTAAATCATTCTGGGTGCTTCCCCATCTCCCCCATGTTCTATTTGCTTATTTTCCCCACCCCCCTTGCCCTAAATTCTGCTTTCCTACCCCCTGGATTGGTGAGAACACTTGAAAATGAGTGCCTCCAGGCAAAGAATTTCCCACCTTGTGCCTGAGAGATGCTCCTTGTGATCCCCACTCAGGAGCCCAGCACTGCACGGCTCGGGCTGGAGTGGGAAGGGGAGTTGGTGGCAGTTGCTGAATTGTGCCTGGCATCTAATTATGTCCTGGTCCTTGGCAACAGCTTGAAGATAACCTGCCTCTTGCCAATCAGCCTGGATAAATGGCTGCTTTGCTCCTTGATGCCTTCAGAGGCACTGAGTTTCACTCCCTTTGCATGGTTTTGCTGCCAGGTACACAGTGATCGTTTTGGAGGAGAAAAAAACCCAAGCCTTTGGGGTGTTGGGAATGTGGCTCCATTCCCACTTCTCTGTCTGCTTTGTGGCTTCCCAAGTTCTCTCTGGGAGAGCAGGAGGAGGTTGGTCTGCAGGAACTGCAGAAAGTTGCATTTCTGGCCTTATAATTCAGCTGTCACCTCTCAAGCAAATACAATTACCTGCTCCCTAATTAGGCCAAGTTTGGCTGAGATTGTGTGAGTCACTGGGAAGTTCTAGTCTATCATTTACCCCAGAATAGTTCTATAGCTTCATAAATGTTTTCCCTACAGAGTAAACCTTGAATTTATGATGAAGGTCGTATCCATCCTGCTCCTGAAGAAAGCATGAAGGAGGTGGGGTGCAGGGTGGAGGCTGCAGCCTGGGATGGATTTCCATGAGTTGATCCCAAAGCATCCAGCAAATAACCAGGTAAAAGAGGAATAAGTTGAAAACAACAACAACAACAAAATTATATAAGAAATAAAAATCTCATTATCTAAAAATAAACAAACATGGGATGAAATTCCAGTGTGAGCTTCCAAAAAATATATATTTTAAAAAAAATAATTTTATTCACCCCAGGTACATTTCTTCTGGAATTTTATTGCTTTATTATTACTTTATGAATTTATTCTCCCAGGCAGAATTCTTCCTCTTCTTATGGGCAATCTTTCTTACTGTTCTTCCAGGCAAACTTTTGTGAATACCAGTAACCAATCCTAAGCCAGCCTAACATGTTACCATACTGAAATAACAACAAAACAAAGCAAGAAAATCAAGATTTAAAGTCCAACATTAGGTGAGTGTGACAGGTTTAGAGAAAATTTCATTAATACCAGATTTTTTTTTTCCACAATTGCTATTTTCAAGGGGTTTGTGTGGGCTGTAAGGCTGGTGCAGGGGTACAGTTGGTACTTCCTAATGGGTGTTGTCTTGTGAAATTAATATTTTGGTTGCCTCCTCCCCTCTGTAGCTGATGCTCATTTAGATGCTGAGTTTTGTGCCCTGCATAAATTCTCAGCTTGGGGTGATGAAGCCCTGCAGAACCAGCAGAACTGATGTTTTTTGTGCCCAAACTGGTGTTGTGCTACTCTCTGAGGAGAGGGGTAGGGCCTGCTCATTACCTTGATTGACTAGGCTGGGAGCATGAATCAGCACCTGCCTTAATTAAGGGTTACAAGTCTTTAATTAGAGTAAACAAACCCAAGTATAGAAGTGGTGGAACCCAAATGGTGCTGGAGAGACTTCTGAATGTAAGAGGTAAGGGAGGAAGCTGTTAAATTCTTGCTTCTCTTCTTATTTCACAAGAAAACATAGTATTTTAGTAAGAAAAAAAAATAAATCTTGTATTTTTCTCCTCTAAAGTTGAGTTTAGGTTTGTTTTGGTGGCCAATATTAAGGACAGCTTTTTTGTTTCTCCCCAGAAACATGGATCAATGAGGACTGCTGCAGCTGTGTGTTGGATTTCAAGTCTGCTTCCTGTAAGTTTTTTCCCTTTTGTTTTATTTTTCCATCTTGAAGATATTTTGGGCACCCTGTAGCACATGAAGCAGGAGAAACTTGATTACAGTCCTGATGGCTCCTCTCTTTTCCCATTTTTCCAGCTAAGAAGTGCATTGCATTGTTTGGTACAAACAAGACTGGTTTGGTTAGTTCTGCTGTGAAATTTCCAAGTTACTCTTTTATGGGCTGAGGAATAAAATCTAACACAGATTTCTGACTGGAGTGAGGGAAAAATTCACCCAGGAAGGTGGTGAAGGGCAACCAGCATGGCTTGTGTGCAATTCTAAGGAGAAACAAGTACAAGTCTTGTATACAGAAGAAGAAACTAGGAGCCATAAATCCTTCATTTCTGGTTCTTCAGGAGAAGCTTTACTGAGCAACCACCAGTTTAAGTGATTTTTGTGTTTTAATTTGGGTTTATTCAATTTTTTTTTGGTGTTTGTTTGATTATTTGGTTTTTTTTAACACGAATAATTGCAAGCTGCAAACAAAAATGCTTGCAAAAAACTACTAAGAAAAATGTAAGGTGGAAGAACCCACCACCAATAATTTATAGAGAAAAAGAATTCTGGTGAAAACCCCAAACTGTTGTGTTTGTTGTTTTAGGTTTGTTGGTTTTTTTATAAGATTCCCTTTTTTTTTTTCCTGAGTCTCTGTTGTTGTTAGAACCTGTTTTTCTTATCTGAAGGAATAAAAATCTCATTTAATTGCCAGTTTCTTCTAATGGCTGCTTATGAAAGCTGAGCCTTTAAGACAATCTCCAGCCCCAGTCAGATTTGCTAGGACATGAGGAAAATTGGCAACTATTAAAATATTTGTAAATAGTTTTTTCTTGCCAGTTTTTATCCTCAGTTCTGCCAGCAGCCAGCAGCAGGGGACCTGCTGAGGTATAGTTATTCCCTACCTAAAATCTTCCTGAGCCCTGTTCAGAGCTGGTGCAATAGTTTGGCAATAGTAAAAAAAAAAAACAAAAAAAACCAAAAAAAATTTTGTTATAAACCCTTAAAAATACCTGGATTTTGCATCAGTGTTATTTAAGTTTTTTATTTACCTGTTTTCCTTTATTTAGGTGGTTTTAAGTGTGTGTGTGGGAAGTCACTTTGCAACTTGAAGTCAGGAGGCTGCATTAAAAATAGAATGAAATATTTTGGAGTTGAAACAGGTAGTGAAACAGGTAATAGCTTGAAAGGAAGGGGTTTAAAAGCATTTTTTCTGCCTTAATTGAAAAACTGATGGTGTAAAGATGGAGAGTTTTCCCTGCTGAGTGTAGGTGGTGGGTTGGGGTGAAGGTGCCTGTGTTTGTAAACAAGGAAATGAAATAAAGCAAAGCACAGTTTGGGTCAAAGGAGTGATGCTGGCAAAAGGAGGCATTTGGGCTCTTTATTTATTTCTCTCTGTGAAGCTCAACTTTTCTAGCAAGTCACCAGATGACTCTCTGAGGGGCTGATGCCACCACAAGGATGCTGAATCCATGTGAAAAATCAGAGTTTATCTTCTGTTTCTGACTCCTTCACCAACCACAGAGATTTTATATTAAAAACAAAGGAAAAAAACACCCCAAAGTGACTAGAATTAGACCAGAAAATGCAAATTCATGGCATGAAAACAGACAAATGAAACATGAAATAAAAAAAGCATCCTGATTGCAAGGGGATGGATGGTTCAAGGGCTTGAATTACTTTTATTATTGCTATTTAAATAGAAATATGACTGCATTTTACTTCTGTTTTTTGCAATGAGTTGCTTCAGAGTTGGAGGTTGTCTGGCATCCAGTCCAGGCTGATGTCTTGGAAGAGTTTATTGTCAGAGGGTGGTTATTCCACCTCCATCAGTGAGTCCTTCAAGCCCAGGTAGGCAGCTCTTGGTGGCGACGGGGTGGACACGTTGGAAATACCTTTTTCTGTTGCTTTTGCCCCATTCCACCTCTCCATTCTCCCCGGAGATCTATTCCATGAAATCCCCTGCATTGTCAGAAGGGCTCTGAACAAAGGGAGATTTGGAGGAGATTTGTTTGAGGCAGGGGCTCATATTTGGTCTGTATTTCAGGGAGCTAAAATCAAACGCCCAACCCGTGGCGGATAAATGGCTGCAGGAGTTTTCCCTGGCTGCCAGTGGCATATTTCTTTTTGTGATCTTGCAGGAGGTTAAGGGTGAAGCTGGAGCTATATGAAGAACAATTTGTTTTCCTTTAACAGAGGCAAAGACAGATGAAGCAGGTGAGCACTTCTGGGTGTTTCAGTCACTGGTGTTTAAACACGTGCTGCAGCCCTTGCTCAAGCCCCCTTTGCTGTTGGCTCCATGTCCTCGTGCTTCCCACCCTGCCTTTGTCTGCAGATCAGCAGAGCTTCTTGCACACCCTTTGTGACTGCACACTCTTCACCTGCAGGTGCAGGAAAACTGGGGGATAAATTAATTTATCTGGACAAACTGGCCTTGAAAAGGCTCGTTGCTGAAAGAAATGAATTTGCACCGTCGTTTTCTCTTGGAAATATTTAGCCACACACCTCAGGGAAGGCTGAAGAACCTTAGTTCATACTGATTTTTTATTTTTTTTTTTCCATATGTGCCACACAGAGGAGAGAATTTCATCATTGGAGACAGACTTTGCCTTCCCAGCTTCATGCTGGAGATCACACGAGGAGATTTCCTTGGCTGAGGGTGGGGAAAAAGGGGCAACGTGGTTTTAGTTCCAGTCTCTCTCCTGTCCTCTCTAAGAACTAATTAATTAGCATTCATAAATAACTGTAATAATAGAATTTGGACACTCTGCCTGGAAATATAGTAGCTTTGTCCCTGTTCCAGTCTTTCATGTGGCCTTACATCCATTTTGAGACCTGTCAGTGACACTCTGGCAGCAATTAAATGCTTAAAACTTTTGTTTTACCAAAGGAGCTTTGAAGCTTTGCTTAGTCAGCTACTACCTTGCAGCAGCAGCTATTGATTGCAAAGATTCAGGTATTAAGCAAAGAAAAAGAGAGAAAACTTAAAATTCTCTAGCTGCATTTTCTTTTTATGATAACATGTAAAGTCTTCCCTGTTGAAAGGGCTTAGAAGAAGTTGAACTGTCAACACCACAGAAGCATCCATATCAGTAATCAAATCTACTCCATATTTTGCCAAGTATCCTGGGCTGTCACATCTGCCATCACCACCTGTGATAATTTTCCTCTTCCTTTTGCACTAAATAATCAATTACAATATTCTGGTTGTTTTTTTTCTTTGCCACACACGCTCATTTATTACAACTGCCTCTAGTAAATGATTTTTTTTTTAATGCCAGCGAGCTGCTGAGGGGGGTAATTTTGCACCATGGGAGGTAATTTTGCACCTTGGGGAGTAATTTTGAGCCAGGTAGGATTTTCTGAGCACAGGAATGCTTATTGTGGAGCCTCATCCACCCAACTGCATGGAGCTGCCCTCCCTTGGGTCCATCACTGGAGCACCCCACCTTGTGTGGATGTGGATTTGCTGAACAAGCAAATCACAGAATCATTTCCATTGGAAAAGACCTTAAAGATCATCCAGTCCACCCAGTAATTTTGATTTATTTTTTTTTTTTGTTGTAATCAGTCTCTCTTGGAGCACTGGATGTGGGTAATAGAAAAGAAACATGTTTCCAGGATCCTCATTGCCAGTGGTGAAGGATGATCCCAACAGACCCCATCTTGGCTCCTAGGTCCCAGCTCTGGGTTTGTGGCTGGCAGGTGGGAAAAGCCAAGAGGGCAACATTGTATTGGTGGAAACTGAACAAATTTAGCCAAGAATTTGCTGAAAAGCAGTGAAGGGAGAAGACCATGATGCTACAGTTCCTAGGCTCATTTTGCAGAACACTTTAAAGACCAGGCAATGTAATAAATTATAATAATATATTGTTATAAATATTATTATATATATTATATTAATATATAAANTTCCAGGATCCTCATTGCCAGTGGTGAAGGATGATCCCAACAGACCCCATCTTGGCTCCTAGGTCCCAGCTCTGGGTTTGTGGCTGGCAGGTGGGAAAAGCCAAGAGGGCAACATTGTCTTGGTGGAAACTGAACAAATTTAGCCAAGAATTTGCTGAAAAGCAGTGAAGGGAGAAGACCATGATGCTACAGTTCCTAGGCTCATTTTGCAGAACACTTTAAAGACCAGGCAATGTAATAAATTATAATAATATATTGTTATAAATATTATTATATATATTATATTAATATATATATTACATTATATATATTTTTTTTAGGAAAGAAAAATCTCAGTATGCCAGATACTGAGTTTATGATAATTATTAGACATTTTAGTGCCTCTTCAATAATCTTTAAAAGACCTGAACAACAACATCATCATCAAGCCTTTATCCTCACCTCTTGCAGTACCCCTGTGGGCCCTGGTTTACCTTGTGCCATCATTCACCTCAGGAGCTGTTAAACCACCCTTGCTTCCAGGGAGAAAAGTGAAAATGTCAACAGTGGTGGCTTTTAAAGGCAGGAGCAGAGCAGAAAGGGCAGGGATGGGAGTGGAGCAGACATTTACACTCATGGGGTTTAGAGCAGCCTGATCATAGGCTCCTCTTACATGAATATTTTAAATATAGTTGTCTCTTTTATATGCCATTAGTGAAGAGGTACTACTGGAAATATATTTTGAGAGGAGATGACAGCCCTGGTTCAGCTTATTACTGAGAGGAGGCTTTTCTTGGCCATCTGTGGCTATTTTACCCCAGTGATCTTTGGAAATTCAGTTTCCAGATTCTCTGTCCTGTTTTCATCCCTTGCAGAGCAGTGCTGGGGTTCTTTGCTCCTGCTGAAGCACAAGTGGAATATTCCTTCTGTGCTTTAAAAACTCCACGACTTGTTGCTATAAAAGGGAATTTTAGGTTTGTTCTTGGGCCTGGTAAAAATTCATAAGGGTGTCTGTGTATTTGCTGCTTGAAGATGTTAACTGAAGTGGTATAAAAACTGGCTGTCCTGATTTTTCTACATAGAAAACTATTCAGGAAATTATATTTTTAAAAGGGCAAACCTTAAAAATAATAATAATTTTTAAAAAGTCTCTAAATGTGCCTTGGTTGAGTTTTTTTCAAATATGACACATCCCCTAAATATGTCACATTTATTTTTATCATCTTATAAATAAAAAGGCTGAGTGAGAAAATAATCTGGTGGCTGTACTTGGGAGCACAGCCTCTGCCAGCAAAGGTCTCTGTAAAAACCAGGGGTCAATACTGCTTGAGATGCCTCCCCCATCCACCCAAAAGGAAGAAATACATTTTTATGTGTAACATGAACATTTTGTAGGTGTTCCTCCTCATATCACAAATCCCACTGATGAGGGGATCCCAAACAGATTCCCAAATATTCAGAGTGGAGGGGAAAAAAAAAACAGAAAAATCTATTTGTTAAACCCCTTGGTTATTGTTTCTTAATGTTGATGTGCAGCTCTATGTGATTTAAGGTTAAGTATTTTGGCCTGGGAATTTTCTGACAAATATTTTTTGACTGAAATGCTGCAGTTCATTGAAGTAGGATTTTGTTTTTTCTTTTTTTTTTTTTCCTGAGAAGAGGCCAGCTTTGCTAAATCTTCTCACTGAAGTAGTGAGTTTTCATTGTCCAAAGGTCTTTTCTTTAGGTTTTAATAGAATTTTGGATTCAAAACAACTTTCTTTTCTTTTAATACTATTAATGTGCAGAAAAATGCAATGAAATAGTCCTGGACAAAAAAAAAATCTGATTATTTTTCTATTTATTTTCTAAATTCTTCCTCTGTTATTTTCTTAATTTCACAATGGCATGGCAAATGGTGCTATAGATAAGAATTTTATGGATAAGAATTGTTCTCTGCCTCTCCATCCTTTATTATTATTTGAAAGACTTAGGAATTTTTCAGTTCATTCACTTTTATTCACCCCTAAGTATCTTTAGATGTGTGTCCATTTGTTGTGAGCTGCACATGGTTTTGGTTTGAAGTCATGTTGATATTTTATATTGTTCTGTGATTATTTTTGGCTGTGTACCCCACCAAATTACCCTTTGCATCACTGAATTTTCCTGCTTCTCCTGAATGACTTTCTGAGGTCCACCAGAAATGTGGTGTCAGGATAAATCCTGGTCCAGTGATAAATCCTCTTCCCCCCCAGTGATTTCAAGAGGCAAAAATGAACAGAGGGGGTTGCAACAGGAGCAAATTAATTGCAGTTGAGCAAATGAATTTGAATTGAATTGAATTCATTTAAATTGTGGGGGTAAAAAAAAAGTATATCCATGCTCTCTGAGCCCTGTGGAGAAGCAGCTTCTGGCTGCTCATCCCCACCATTCACACTGCCTTAAATTGCAGTTGGTCTAATCAAGTGGACTTAAACCATGTTTAAAGTGCCAATGCCCTGGGTCATTGAGTTTAACAATCTTCTCTCTGCTCTGTTTAATTATTGTACAAGCTGTTATTTAAGAGCAGTGTTTGGGTGGTGGGATGTAAGAATGTCTTCTTAGATCCCAATAAATGAAACAACCTGGTAATGGCCTGTGGGAGATGTGAGCAGAGAGGTTTGTAATGGTGGGAAGAGCTGAATGGAGTGTGCTTGGAAACCCCTCCAGGGCTCACAGGGACTCCAGCCCTGCCCTGGGCAGCCTGGGACAGCCCTGGAGGGGAAGAAATTGTTCCTCAGCTCCAACCTCAACCTCCCCTGGGGCAACTTGAGGCTGGTTCCTCTTGTCCTGTCACTTGTTCCTTGGGAGCAGAGCCTGACCCCCCCTGGCTCCAGCCTCCTGTCAGGAGCTGTCAGAGCCAGAAGGTCTCCCCTGAGCCTCCTTCTCTCCAGGCTCAACCAGCCCAGGTCCCTCAGCTGCTCCTCCCCACACTCCTGCTCCAGACCCTTCCCCAGCTCCACTGCCTTTTGCTGAAGAAACCCAAACCAAATCAGCACTACAGAAATATTATTAAGGCCTTTGCTGGTGCAAAGTAGGATGGGAGTGACCCCAGCAGCAGCAGGAGGATAGGCATGCCCTGGTGCAGATGGGACACTCCCCACTGCTCAGGGGGTTGTCCTGGGTGCTCCCCAACCAGCCAAGCTCCACTTGGAGCAGCCACCACTGCCCATGGAGTGCGAGATGCTATTTATCCCTCGGAGCTCTTGGTGTTTTGTTTTAATTTTCCTGTTCCCCTGGGCCACAGGATAGGATAGATGTACAACATGAGCCTCTTTGTATTTGTAGATGAGAGCAATATCAGAGGAACAAGAGGGGATCGATGCTTTCATGAGCAGGCTCCACGTCTTGCAGAGATACAAAGGTGAGGCCAAACAGTTTTAGTAGAAACAGCTCTGTGCTCTCCTGAGAGACCAGGCAATGCCTGGAAACTCAGATGGTTTTTATACCTTGTGAGGAGAGGTGTTTTTAGGAATAAATAAGTGAAATTGCTCCACTCCTGGCTTGGATAATGGTTGGTGAGGATCTAGAGGCAGAGGCCAAGGGCACAGCAAGAGTGTGGGTCTGTGAGCCCACCCCAAAACTTTTCCTTCCTTCCTATTTCCTTCCTTCCTTCCTATTTCCTTCCTTCCATCTTCCTCACTTTTGATGTCACCTGCACTTTCTAACTTTTCAGTAGTAGAAATCCATTCCTCTCCAATGCCTTTCACTTGGTCTAAACCTGCAGGTTGGTTTTTTCCATCAGTCCTCCTTCCCTGAGGAAAGGAAATTCATTTGGAAAGTCACTCTCAGTAGAGTTTGGTGGCACAGGATCAATTCTGATCCTGTACGTTGCTTGTGCCACGATGCACGAGATCCTCGTGTCAAGTGGGAGAGGAGGAGTGTTGATTAACAAGGAAAATGCTGAAATCTCCTCTGAAAAGCATTTTTTTTCCCCCTCATATTCTGCTTTTTTTTTTTATAGCTTAAAAACATCAACTCTCCAGGGCTGGTGGCTCTGGGAGGACACCCTGTGTGTGGGGAGAGCACCCGGGTCCGTGTGGTCCTGGCTGTTGGTTATCTCAGATCAGACAAATGATGCTAAAACAAATGTCATTGGGCTTTTAATTGAGCAGATTCTGGTGTGATTAATTAATCATATGTTTTTCTCAGCTTCAAATGAACTTTTAAATGGAAAGTGGTTTTGGTTTTTTTTTTAATTTTTAAAATTTTTTTTGGGCTGTTTGTTTTCCTACATCTGCATACAGCTTAGTTTGAACATGTTAATTATAATCAATAAAAAATAAGGAAAGCAGCAGGTGTTCTCTTATGTGTTCTACAAAGAATCTTATTCTTTAAATTTGACCAGATTATTTTATTCCTGCTGTTTCACACTGTGGGTTTCACAACAGAAATATTTTCTTTTATTCACATGAGGCTTTTTTTTTTTTTTCTTTTTCTTTGGCAATTTAATGGCTGTCATGGTTTGTGGAGAAGAAAACACACTTGTAATGTCTCCTTGCTGGTCCATGACTGATTCTACATGGACTCAGGAGTGAGTTTTAAATAACTGGATTACCCCATAACATTCTGAGTAAGGTACAAAGGGAAGCTTGGCTTTTTTTCATCCCAGTTTCACTTGCAGGGACTGTGTTTGGGAGCAGTTATTTGTATTAGGCTGTGTGAGGGGTTTTCTTTGTAGGAGAAGGGGTGATTTATGTGTTTCTGTGCTTCACAATGTTTGGTTTTGAGTCTGAAGGGCTCACTTTGCTGAGCACTTGAAAATATGACTGCAAAGATGAGGGGCACATTATTATTATTACTATTATTATTACTATTATTATTACTATTATTATTACTATTATTATTACTATTATTATTACTATTATTA
>VYZU01033216.1:71953-91125 GCA_013401355.1 Ceyx cyanopectus | reverse complement strand
TATTATTATTTACTATTATGATAATAATTATTAATATGGCTATTATTTTTTATTATATTTATTTATTAAGGAAGCTTTCTCATGCCCTCCATGATACCAGGAGCTGGGACACAGGGAGCAGCCATCGTGGCTGAGGGGTGCAGTGAGGCTGGGGTTGGGTGGTGCAAGAGAGGCCCCTGTTTCTCATCCTTCACCCCTCCTGGGGAGGAGGAGTCCCTGGGTGGCACCTGAGAGGGAGCAGCAAAAATCCAACTTAAAAGACATAAAACAATTTCTTCCAGTCCACAAGTCATTTTTTGCACCTCAGGGAAGAGGAATACCCATGTTTAGGTGGTTGGGTTTGGGTTTAGCTTGGCCAGGCTTGTCTGGGGCTACTCAAATGTGGGGAGGTCACCTGCACAAAGTCTCCCCCTGATTTTCATTTTCTGTGTGTGTGTTTTATTAGAAAAAAAAAGAAATTAAAATCCACAAACAAAATACTGCAGCCAACAGAGTTAAAAAAGAAGAGTAGGCGTCGACTTTAACTACATCCTGACTGAAATATCTCCTTTTTTTTATTATTCTTCTCTTTTTTTTTCCCTTTTTTTTTTTTTTTATTAAAAGCAAGCTTGGATGCAAGTGACTGGCACGCCAAACTAAAAAGCAACTTGAAAGTTTGGGAGAATTATATTTGTGCATTTCAAACGCAAAGAGAGGATTAGAAACAGTTTAAAAGCTTTACCACTTCAACGTTATCCAGCAGAGGCCCCTCAGAATGCCCAGATGAATAGGGGAGTGGACAAGGTTCTGGTTCCTTTCAGAGAAGCTGCCTCGACCTTCTGGGTTTTTCCTCAGGCATTGATGTTTGGTGCATATGAAAGGATTTCTCCAGGGGTTTTTCCGAGGGTTTTGTGGGAAGTAAAGCAGATTGGGTGAAGTAAGAATACAGACTTAAGTTCTTTCTGTATTTTTTTGGTGGTGGAGAACTGACTTCTGCATTATCTCACAAACACATAGGAAACATAAAAAGGGGAAATTATGCAGAAAAACATAAATTATGTAGATGCTGGAAAGCCTATGCAAAACATGATATGTGCACATAATAGCATATTTCCCTAGGGTCTAATTGCATCCTTTGGGTACCTTTTGAAGCATCTGAATATTCAGAAGAAAGCAAATTTATTGTAATTTACAAAATATCACCAAAAATAAGGTTGATAAAATGATGTATGTTGTAACGGAAACTCACTCTACAGTCGTTTCCTCAAAGTTGACCAAAGACTAAACTGGAATAAATTGGAGCAGCCATTAGGTGGGGGATCAGGCTGTTTCTCTCTCTCTCTTTTTCTCTCTCTTTTCTTTTTTTTTTCCCCCTTGCAGCTCTGGTACTTTTCCAGACGTGTTTTTGGCAGGTCCTCAGCGCCAGCCCTTGTGAGGAGAACCGCAGGGCTGCTGTGGTGGGTAATAAACGACTCGTGTGCCATTTATTTTCTTTTCAGCAGCTGAGATTTAGTCAGGGTAGAGAAGCCCAGTGACAACCCCTTGGAGTGGCTCTAAGTGGACATGATGGGGGAGGTCCAGTGTCAGAAGGGCTCATCGTGAGATCTGGTCTCCCACTGAAACTCCTCCACTGAGCAAATTGACAGTTATTTCTTTGCATGGAGAAGCAGGTAATCTGCAGATAATCAAAATGCCCACGGACCAATTACAGCTGCCCTCAGTGATCTCTTCCCCGTTGGGATGAATATGGAAGCTTTTGGGAAACTTGTGATCAGCCACCAAAAATCTAAATATATTCATCTGTCTTTGAAACGGCTTCGCCGCTTTGAACTCCGCGAGTCAGGAGGTAAAACTAAAACAATCAGAAATTCTTGCTGAGCCACACTCCAACATTTTGCTAGAGTCAGGAGGTTATCATTGCTCTTCTTCTCTCCCTGTTCTCTCATCAAAGGCAGAGCCAAATGCCCTCACCACTTCTCACTGGGCTTCCCTTCCAAGTCACCAGGATTAGCATCAGACTCCCGACGTGGTCTCTGGGGAATAGAGACTGTTCCTTTTGTGGTGCCTCCGTTGGATGGAGGCTTGAGTAATGACTTTTGATGACTGCTATCTAGATGTAGATGCTCATATTTCAGGTCAGACATGCATAGGCTCTTGCTTTGGAGAACAAACTCTTCTGAAGAGCTATCAGCAGGTTGTTTTCCTGGCAAAAGCCTGAGGAAGCACTGACGTTTGCCATCAGCATCCATCATGGGTGGGCTGTTGTGATGAGCCCTGAGCTTGGCACAAGGAAGAGCACCAGATTCTGCAGAGGTTTTGGCTCCTCAAACCACAGCCCATCTTGCTCTGTTAGGAATACCTAAACTGATCTTTCTGGCAGCAAAAACTGGGCTGAGACTCAAATGTGTACACAGCAGTGAAACTGTTGAGTTTCAGCCCATTACCTTTTGCAGAGCCAGTTTGATGGGAATTTGGCTGCTGACCTTAAAGCAGGGAAATCTGGGGCCCCCTCCATGACAAATAGAAAGCACCAGGACTTTAACCTTCAACCTCATTCAAAATCTACACACCTTGTGGAATAAGCAGGGCTCAGATGATGCCAGAGACAACCTGTGGAAGCAAGTTATAGCTTGGGAAGGTAGTACATAAAGTCAAGGAAGTTCTCAACACATTGTCCAAGTTGCTTGATATCATCTCTAAGAGGTTTTCCTCCTCCCACGGTTACTCAGACCATGGGAAGGGCTGTGTGTTTTATTCCTCTGATAGGTCATGAAAGAATGGTGGTCCTGGGACCCTTTCTTTCTCTTGTGGAGCCCTGAGAGCTCTTGGATAAGGTCACCTGTATTTTCCATCTCTGTTGTCTTGCTTTTCTGCAGAGATCAGTGTTGAGTGGAGCATCAGTGTCAGGAGGATGGGGCCAGTCTTTTCTCAGTGGTGCCCAGTGACAGGACAAGATGTAACAGGCACAAATTTGAGCACAGGAATGTCCATCTACACATGAGGAGGAACCTCTGCTTTGAGTGGGATGGAGCACTAGCCCAGGGTGCCCAGAGAGAGCTGGTGGAGTCTCTGGAGACATTCAAAACCCACCTGAATGTGCTTCTGTGCAACCTTCTCTAGGTAAACCTGCCTTGGCAGAGGGGTTGGCTTCACTGATCTCCAGAGGTCCCTTCCAACCCCTACCATTCTGTGATGTTGTGATTCTGAGTGAGGTCTTTTGGGGGAATACCCACATATGGGTGCAGTCATCACCTCCTCTGGGGTCCCATCCTGGTGGGCACAGCCTTGTGCAGCCTCCTTGGGATCCCAATGAAGCACCCAGATTCCTCCTTGCTACTCTTTTATTTGCCTGGCCTCTCTCTGCTCTGCCAACCTTGTATTCATAAACACATGTCCAGACTTCCCCACGCTTGGAATTTAAATACATAAATGTCCTGCAAAGATCTGTTGTTGGTTAGTAATGTATTGTCAGCTGTCCTGCCAGCCTTTTTATCTTCTGATTAGCTTTGAAATCATTGAAGCCAGTGAAGATTCGTTTGTTATCTTGGTTCTCGAAGGACTAGAAATCCAGTGATTGCACAAATGTGCTGTGAGGCAAGTACCCATTTGTAAGATAGATGATGATTGCTTGTCGATACCAAGAAAAAGAGCTTTGTCAAGTCTCAAGTTGTCTCCTTTTTTAATAAAAAATATCGTTTTGATTTTCATGCTCTGAGAAAATTGTAAGGCTGCTAGCAGTAGGCAAAGGGAGAAAAAAAAAAATACAACAACCACCCCAAAACCCAAGGTGACTCAGATGTTTATTTGTCTGCTTTTGAGGTATGCAAGATGTTACTTTATTTTATTTTTTTCTTCAGAACAAAAGCTGTCAAGGGAAAGAAAACGCTTCTTTTATGATAAGCTCATGCAGGTTTACAGGAATTTTCTGTCTTTAATGAGCAAAGATGTAATCTACTTCATTGCCTCCTTGCTCTAATCATGTCCGTGAGATGGAACTCTCCATCACCAACACAAGACCTAGTGAGGCTTGTCTTGCTGTTGGGCAGACTTTGGGAGGTGGGAATCTTGCTTTGGCACAAATATTTGGCCACAGGACCCAAAGTCACCTCCTGTTGCTCTGTATTGATGTAGAGACATTGTCTCCAAAGCATCCTAGGGTTGCTGCATAGTCCTGGTGAGAAATGAGGTGGCTAGAGATGTTTGCACAGTCCGTGTTGTGTTGGCATGGTGCTGTGTAAAGGTGCTGTTAGCACTTTATATTTTCTGCTCTTCTTTGATACGTATGCTGTAATTTTAATAGGGGAAGCCACGGAGAGATGCTGTGTAAGCAGATTATGGATGCCAATCCATACCTTAAGGAAAGGAAATCTGTGTGTTAAAAGTGTTTGAGAAGGAGGCAGCATCAAAACTGCTATAGAAAAAAAAATAAATATATGTAACTGTATAGCTGTTAAGTAATTCGAACAAAAACTATTTAAATTCCTTTGGGTGAAATTGCATCCCAAACCTGGGATTTACCAAGGAATATTTAGTGAGTCTTCACTTGGAGGAGGGGGTTGTTTTGTCTCTCTCATTCCCCCCTGCCCCTCTGGGAGCACAACATCAACTCACACAGCTTCTTTCCTGCCGTGGATCCTTTTCCTGCTGCGTTTCCTTGGGTGCTCAGGGGAGCAGAGCTCAGCCCAAATGTCCTCTGAGCAGGAGTCATGATGAAGCTTGTGCTCAGGGCATGTTATATTGTGAGATGCATTCAGTCCTCTTGGAATGGTTTGGGTTGGGAGGGACCTCAAAGATCATCCCATCCCCCTGCCAAGGGCAGGGGCACCTCCCACTAGAGCAGGTTGCTCAGAGCTCCATCCAGCCTGGATTTGAACACATCCAGGGATGGAGCATCCACAGCTTCCCTGGGCAACCTGTGCCAGGGTCTCACCACCCTCACAGTGAAAAACTTCTTCCTAATTTTTAATTCAAATCTTCCCTCTTATAGTTTGAAGTCATCACCCCTTATCCTATCACTACATCCCTTGTAAAATATCCCTCCCCAGCTTTCTTGTAGGGCCCTTCCAGATACTGGAAGGTTGCAATAAGTTTTTCTTAGAGACTTCTACAGGCTGAATAAACCCAACTCTCTCAGCCTGTCCTTATAGAGAGGGCTTCCAACCCTTGGATCCAGCCCTTCATCATCAGCTGCTGCTCTGTTCTTTGTTAACTAACTGCTTTTATGTATCTGAAGGTGACAGTCCCCAGATGAAACCCTGAGTGAGGTGTGAAACCACACGCTGCACCACAACCCTCCAGAAAATCCTGGTTTTCCTGGAGGCCCCTGAAAAGTGGGAAACAAAAGAGAGTAACTTCCTAAGTGAGCACATACCCTTGTGCTGAATCACGACACGACTTTGTTTGTCTCCACCACCCCCTGTTTCTTTCAACCTTCCCCTCCCAGTGTTTTTTTTTCCAGTCCATAAAAATAGGAGCCAGGCTCTTTACGACCCAGCGGGAGATGGGTCTTTCTGCTTGTTTGCTCTGCAAAGGCTTAGCAGACTTTTTGGCCACTGTGAAATGACTCAGACCTAAGAGGAGGGTGTCTGGAGCTGGGTTTGGGCAGCTACTGCTCTGCCTTTTCTTTAGCAAAGCTTTTGTTGGAGGACCTTTCTCCTGTGAGTGGTGGAATAGGATAAGGAGCAAAGATCTGTGATTTCTTCCTTCCAGAACTTAAATGTAGTCTGGATAAGGGCTGTGCAGTGAGTAAGTGTGAGCTTGGAGTGCTCAGAATCATCTGAGTAGTGTGTTTTGCTGTTTAGGTAATAGGAAAAGCCCCCTTTCCTAACTCCTACCGTCACCAGCATTGACCTTTCCTCCCTGGGAGGGAATAGACAAGCAACTGGGAAAACTGGGGGTGTGGGAAGGAGGGATGAGAAAGGAGAGGTATCGACTTAAAGCACGACCCCGTCGTGAGAGTGTCCATCTGCCCATCCATCTGTGAGTAGATTGTAATTATTAATGATATAAGTGATGTCATGGGTTCTTGGCACAGGTATAAAGCTCCTGGGACAGCTCTGGAGCAAATCAAAGGAAATAACAGTGGCTGTGAGCAGAGCTAGGGATCCATTTGGCTCCCTGGGTGACAAGGTTTTGGTGCCAAGCTGCTCTCTGTGGAAGAGGGAGAGCTCTCTGGGTCTGCATAGAAGCTTCCAGGGAGGTCATGTTGGCTGGCTGCTCAGAGGAGCACTGAGTGCAGGGGCAGAAAACATATCCCTTACAAAGCACATGGTTCCTCTGAACCCTTTCCAAGCCTGCCACCAGCCAAGGAACTTGGGTTTTATAGTTTCACACGTCTTCATTTTTTGGGGGATTTAACTGGGCCAGCGGTGTTGCTGGGGATTAGCTGGGAGTTAAACAGCACTGATGTGGTCCCCTCTCTGTTAAAAGGATCTAGCATGAAATACTCCTCGTGTCTCCAAGGGCTGGGTTAGCAGCCTGCCCTTGCAGCCCTGGCAAGTACATGTGCCCTGGGAGAGATGACAGCACCAGATTCCAGATAAATCACACAATCAGCCTTTCCTTTTGCTTTGGGCTTCTACTAGTGCTTGGAAGGGAGTATTTGAGGAATAACAGGACCCTAATCCAGGACATTTACAGTAGTTCTCCCAGAAAATAGGTCTCTGGGGTGATGTCCTCCATGCTGGGAGGATGGGGGAGCACTGGGCTCTCGTGCAGGAGCTGCCTCATGTCCAGGGGTCTGCTGCCCTTGCACAAGTGTAAAGCAACTGTGTGTGCCCACCCAGGCAGCTCCTGGGTCCTCTCTGAAGCCTGGTGTCCTGCCTTGAACCAGGCAGGTTGGTGTCAGCTGGTAGGCACACACTGGATCTCCTAAAGAGGTTTTGGGGGAAACAGCCGAGGAAATGGTTATTTCTTAAAGGGATTTAATTGATCATTTATTCATTTTAATCTCAGTTCAGATGATTCTTGCCAAGCTGATGGGTATCTTCAACTCTTATTAAAGGGATTGGTGTTTTTTTACGCCATGTGCATTTCTTCATGGAATGGAGAATAAATATTTCATGTGTTCCTATACTGTGAATTCCAGCAAGCTATGGGGGGAAAAAAATAATACATTGTTCTAAAAACAGACCAAAAATGTACCTTAATCTTGTACAATGTTTTTTCTAAGTCTACTGATTTTCAAGCCTTTGGACATTTGTTCTTTTTCACAATGTGGATTTGGGCTCTGTGTAAAATTAATTTACCAGTGCTAAACTAAGTACCTCATTCTAAGGCTGTCTGGTGTAGTCATATTTTAAAAGTCCAATACTTTGCCAGTTGTGGCTTTTTTGGGGGGGGGGGGGGGGGCAATGAAGACTTTACCTCTGTTGCCATGATCTGAATGTGGTGTGAGACAGGAGGCTCAGGTGGGCTTAGACACCCCTTGGTGGATAGATCCATCTGGGACCCTTGTCTGGTTCAGGTTCTTTAGTATTTTGAGATGGGACAAAAGCTTGCCAAGAAGCCCCTGAAACTGGCAAAATCTGATGATGAAATCTGGAGCCTTCTTTTGATGTGAGGGACCTGGATAGTGCTGCAGTGTTTGCTGGAGGTCAGAGCTGTGTGTGCAACTTGGGACTCTCAGCAAATGGGGTGCAGAATGGCTCCTGTGTAGCATGGCAGAAAAATCTCCAGCACTGAGGAGATTTAAGTCAAGTGTAGGTGTACAAAGTCATGGAGGTCGGATGCACTTGTTGACAGTGTTTCTGTAAGCAGGACCATGCTGATAAATCAAGAAGCATTCTTCAAGAGAGGGGCTGGACTCCTGAGAAGAGAGATGAAGGTGCTGAGTGCAACGAGGAGAGGAGAGATGTGAAATTAGTTGAGCAATACTTGAGAGGTGCAGTTGCAAAAGAAAATAGTCATTAGTTCAGAAGAAGAGCTGTCCTTGAAAGAGGTGTGAGGAGATCAGGAACAGGAGGAGATTAGGTTGACTATCAAGAATGACTTGCTGACAGCATGATCTTTTAGGGCTTGTAGTTTCTTAGAGTCTGGACTAGTTAAACCTAAACCTCTGCTTTTTACCCCATTTCTAAAACAAGATTAAAATCAGCTCTGAGGGTGAGAACTTTCACTGATGGTTAAATGGTTTGGATGAGCAAAAAAAGGTTGGGATTTTTTTGGTTGGTTTATTTACAAGGTATGAATTGCTGGAGGGAAAGGATGCAAAATGCAGTCTCGTGATGTTTTCTACAGTGATATGGATAAGCAGCCTGATTAGAGAAGCCTGGCAATATTTCTCCCTGTGAAAGGTCACTGTCACCTTTGTTCAGCATCGCCTGGTGAAGGAGAGGGAACAGGGTTGGGGAAAAAGGGGAAAGCAAACAGCATGGAAGTGTAGCAGGAAAATTAGACATTCAGGAATCCTCTCCTGGATGCATCTGCAGTTGAAACTCATAACCAGAAGGCACGGGGTTTTAGCCTGGATGAATTTATATCTGTATTCCAAAGCAGCATTAACGGGGCAGCTTCTCATCAGTGATACATATTACGGGGACTGAGAAATCCCTGCCCCAGCGGTGCCTTGCACACGCCAGATTAATGCAGAGCAAAAAGATCACTCTCTAGCCCCACCACCCACCCATCTGCTGACCACCCTCATCTGCTCTGGCTTCAGCAGGCTGCGTGGCTCCACGCGTGGTGGGAGAGGCTGGTTATGATTAATCGGGGACCGCAGGAGATGCCGAGGCCCCGCGGAGCCCGGGGGTTGCCAGTGTCTGTGGTGACAACTGTGGGGGGAGAAGCCTTTCTGTTGCCACATAGAAATAGGAAGAAAAAGAACCCCACCATACTGAAAAAAAAAAAAAAGAAGGATATTTGTGTGAAACTCATAGGAAGTAAAAAATCAGTAGCTTTGCAGAGCTCTGCTCCCAGTATTCGTCTTTGTGATTAGGCTAATGAGCCCTGACTCTTACAGGTATAGTATGCTGTGATACCCACAGGGGTTGGGATCTTCATCAGACAATTAGGTCTCTCCCTCTGTGCAGGCATTTTCTAATAAATAATCAGTGGTCTTCACACGGTTTTGAAGCTGGTCAGCATAGTCATTAGCCTGCATAGCTCAGAAGTTCAGCTAAATCCACTTAGAGTTGTTTGTAATACCTCGCCTGGTAATGAATGCAGATGTTTTTTGCTAAAGTAAATGTTTAGATTTCTTGAATACAATTACATATATTTATTTATTTATCACTCAAAAGTGGGGGGGGGGGGGGGAAATAAGCCTTGATGCATTAAAATTACCTTTATTGGGATTGTGTACTGGCTCCTGCCATGGGATACTGGTTTCTGCCATGGGACACTGGCTTCTGCCATGGGATATTGGCTCACATCTGTCTGGGTTTGGTACTTGCCATGATGAAGATTGCCCAGAGGTGTGTCAGTTTTCAGGGCTGTCACCCCTTTCTTCACAGACACGTGCAGGAAAACAGACCCAGAGAGGGCTACGGCCATGTCTTGCATGGAAAAGATAACATGCAAATCCTCTGGATTTATTTCTGACCCTTTTTTCAAGCTTTCCATCTGGTTTAGCAGCATTTTTTAGCATTTGTATTGCAGTCTCCTCTTGTGCTGGGCCCAGCTGGCCTGCCCTGCTGTATCCTGCTGATGTACAGCAAAGGGTGGTGTTCTCAGCACCAACCCGCCCTGCCAAGCACAGGATGCATTTGGCCAAGTCTCAGCCCTGCAGTATTTCTGATTGTTTCTTCCTCCCCGTTAAATTAGTGGAAAGCTCTTCAAAACTCATCTGTCAAAAACACCAGCACTGCTCAGAGAACTGTATTAATTTTATTTGATCACTTCTAGCATCTTCACTTCTTCATCTCCTCGGATGATTGATCAGCGGCCTCTGTGTCGCAGGGCGCCTGGGAGAAGGTACCAAAATCAAACTCAATGATAGCCTTGGCCGAATGCTTGGGCTGTAACGAAGCCAGTTCCTGACCCATGAAACTGATTTGCCAAAGAGAAACCCCCTTTTTGGGTTCAAAAGCCAAACTGAACAGATGTCACGTGCAGTGCCCTGTAAAATAAGCATCTCGCAGCTCCGGTAGCTCCCAGTTAAGCTGCAAACTCCAAAAGCTGCTACTGGATGTGACCAAGGTGGGGTGTGTTCCCTCCTTGAGTGGTGGGATATGGGGAACTTGGGGCTACTAGATATAAGAGGGGTCATTGTTCCCTTGTTAGGCATAATTTTCAGTTTTCATATCCTGAAACTTTAGGTATTTAAAACTGGCCTCTGAATTAAGCACTTTGGCTCCTGGTTTGCCAGAGGAGAGGATTAATTTAGGAACCTATCATGCACCACTCATTAAAAACAGAGGTTGAGGGCCAAGCTGGGGCTCCTGTGGACATTTCAATTACAGATCCTTTACAGGAGGGACATCTTTGTGTTTCTGAGGAGGCTGATGGGGGGAGGAAAGAATAAAAAATCAGGAAACAAGAAAAGAAAAAAAGAGATGTGGTGCTTCATACCAGCAAAGATGGAAACCAATAGTTTGCCACGTGGTCTTGCAGCATGAATGAGTTTGTGCAGGAAGGTGGAACCACCCTGATGCTTGGGTGCTGGTGGGAAGCACACAGGAGCTAGTGCTGATTATCCTCTGTTGGCCCCAGTTGCAGGGCATTAGTGATGGGACCACGGATGCAGATCCCAGTGGAGCTGCTCTCTTGCTCTAATGGGTTTTTCTTGTTTCCACCACCTTCTTGTTTGGCCTGTGTGTGCTGTGTAGGAAACAGCTCGGCACGTGGTTTGCAGTTGGGTGATGCTGAGCTGCACATTTCACTGCTGGGTTGCTAAAATGTACCAAATACCTCGCTGGGCTTGGATGAAATGCAATTGCCTGAAGCTTAATCTGGTTAAAGCAGAGGGGTTTTTTATGGTGCTGTGAGAAGAAGCTGAGATGATGGCTGCTCTCCTCACTGGGGACAGCATCCTTACCTCTGTGTCTTGGGTTTGGCCCAGGGGGGAGTGAGTGAGGCTGAGAGAGAGGATGGGGAATAAACTCCAGGATTTCTTTCCTTTTTCTGGCTGTATCTTGCACTTAAAAACACTTGATAATTGTGGTGTGAGCAAAACTTGACAAACTGATTTGCTTATCTATTTGGGTGATGATGCACTACCAGATTTCTTAGATACTTCTTCTCCCCTTCCCTGTATGTTACAAATTGCTCTAATGTCACATAAGGGATTGGAAAGGAAACTTCTGCTCCATTCATATTGGTGTTGTTGCTAGGAAACCTCTCCCTTTGACAACCTATGTTGAGCATGCCTGGATTCGCCTTTGGCTCTCCAAAGGACAAAAATCACCATGTGGTGCTCGGGGGAGGGAGGTGTGGGGGGAAAAAAACCCCGAACAACAACAACAAAAAAGGAAAATTACTTTAAATTTTCAACTGTGCCACATGATGCTCTGGATTGCAGATGCCAGAGCTTCTGGTTCTGTGCCTCTTGCTCTGGGAACAGATGAGGCAGGGGTCTGACCCTTCCATGCTTCACGTGCTTGAAAGTCAGGCTGTGTTCTTGGTGTCCCCTTCTGCTACCTGGGGTGGCTGGGAACATCTGTGCCATCTGGGAGAGGGACCCAGGCCCCATTTGGGGGCATCCAGCTCATGGTATCCACGTACAGAGCATCACGTGGCTGTCGGGAGAAAGTGGTTTCACTCACTGAGTTGTGTTGGGTGGGAAAGAGGAGGCTTCATGATTGGCTGTCTGTCTTTTTTTCTGTCTGTCCATCTCTCTCCTCTCTCCTTTCTCTGAATTTCAGGAGATTCATCTGAAATATATTTAGATCATCAATTCTGTATGTGCATTTACACCTTAGACTTATCTTGTGGTTGCTTTCAATAAGGTTAAAGAAATAAGAAAGGATTTGGAAACTATTTTGCTTTCTTTTAAATGACTCGGAAGACTGAAGTCTGAAGTTTTAAATCTCTAAAAACTGCCTTAATATTTTTCATACAGTGGCATTTTTTTCCCCTCCTGGCTGAAAAATCCTGCAGAGTGGATTTTTATTTATTTATTTTTGCCTGCAGTAGTTGCTGCCAAACACTTTGGATGAAGTGGTGCACATCAGTGTTGACCCCTGGTCAACACAGAAGGGGAAAGTCTGGTTTTGTGGCCAGGAGATTACAATTATGGTGTGTAATGTGGCAACATTTGCTGCTGAGCAGACAAATCTCTGCCTCCAGACCATGTACTGGGTGCAGAAAACATGGATAGTTTCTGGTGCAAGCACATGCTGAGGGACCAAAGAGCTAAAAAAAATGGATAGTACTTTAAAGTAATCCTACTTTGCTCCTACTTCTTCCCCTGTAGGCACCTCATTACCCATCACACCACCTCCTATCTTCCCATTAACTCTCCTTTTGGCTTTTCATGCCCCTAATATCATGGCTGTCTATTTCTCATTAAATATGTTTATTAAAGCAGCATCTGGGTCCCCTTGTATTAGGTCTTGCATATCCACACGACCCTTCAGAGCTGAAAGAGGTGGATGTAGGAGAAAAGAAGACTTCTTCTGCTTTGAGGAGGAGAAACTAAAGCTCAGGCACAAGAATCAGGTTGTCCAGCATCATTCTTGTAGTCCAGGAGGGCTCAGATTTGCAGTGTTTCAGGCCAATAGCACCAGTGACTCCCTGGTGGACCCACATCCTGCTCCAGGGGTGCAGCCCAGGACGTGTTTATTGCTCCCAAAGTACTAGTAGCAATAATAATAATAATGATGATGTAGGTTTTATTTTCCTTTGCTTGTAAAAAACCAGTAAAGAGGAGCTGGTTTTCTTTAAGTTATTTGCCTCTCCTGGTGTACAGTGAAGGTGTTGCCACAACTCCAGACCTGGAGTCTTTTTTTTTTAGCCTTTATATCATCTGCAAAGATCAGGAAGGGCTTGTGAAAATACTGGGGAGGGGATAAAGTTTGATTGCTCACATGAAGGTTTTATGTACACACAGGATGCATAAAAATCCCATTGTCTCTTAAACTAATACTCCATCCATTAAAGAGAGAGGGTTACAGGTGATGCCTTTTGAGAAGTAGGCTCCTGACCTACATTTCCACCCTGGAACTTGCCCATGGGTATTTCCATTTGAACCAACCTTTAGGTTCAATATATTAAGTTCCTTGGCATCTTTTCCCAAGGTTTACATAGACTTGACTTCCACTTAATTAATATTTTAAGCCTGCGCCTCTGCCTTGACTAGAAAATGATCTTTTTCCAAGCACTCCAAATGATTTCCTTCCATTTGAACCTGTGTCTAATCTCTTCCTTTTCCAAAGCTTTTTGTAGCTCTCCCACCTTTCAGCAGCTTTAGTAGGGCAAGAAATTTAACTCGCCCAACTCCTCTGTCTACGGTAGCACCTCCAGCCCCATAGCCCCTCGGTAGCACCCTAACCATGCTTCCCAAAAGCAGTGGGATACTTCCTTGGATTTTAGCAACTCTTTGATAGGGGGGTTGTTATCAGAATATATCATTGTGGGGGAAGCATCCTGGTGTTAATCTGCCTGTTGATGTTTACTCCGTGTCACACCAGCGTGTGCCCAGTAAATAACTCGCTGCATCTCAGGCAACGGAAGATGTTTGGAATAAATAAATCATGGCTTGCTGACTACTGAGTCTCCTGCCTTTGGTAATGTGCTGTGTGAGGGCAAGTAAATAGAAATCTCCTTCTGGGCTTTTCCAAACATCAAAAATGCCCTCCTCGTTTTGTCACGGTTAAATACACAACCCCACCAGAAGCCTGGAGAGCCCTGTGTGGTGGTGGTGCAAATGAACGTCGTGGGGACTGCAGTGATCACAGCCACTGTGAGGATACAGGGATTGTTGTTGGAGGCAGGGGACTTTTGAATGGAAAAATTAATTCCACACGAGGCATGGGTTTAAAAGCCAGTGATGTCTACTTGCTTAATGGTAATTTGTGTTCCTGGGAGCAGAGGGATGTGTGTATCTGGGGGTGGCTTTTGGTGAACGTCATCTTTGGCTTGAATTTGAAATGCTGGGATGTGCAATGACCACATCGTGTTAGAATCATTGGATTGTTTGGGTTGGAGGAGACTTTTAAGATCACTGAGTCCAGTTAATCCACTTACTGCCAAGTCCACCACTGACCCATGTTCCCCAGCACAACATCTCCACGGCTTGGAAACCCCTCCAGGGATCACCCCTGCCCTGGCCAGCCTGTTGTGTTGCTGCATATGACATGGTGAAGCTGGCCTGGGATCTGACACAAACTGATGCACCTCAGACACCAGGGCAGACCTCATGAGAGGGCAAATGTGAAGAGGCACTAGATTGAGACCGTTGACCATCCTTGTAAAATCCTGTCTGATACCATAGTTACCTGAGCTTTAGATGAAAAGTTGCATTTCTGGAAGGAAAAGACTGGAAACCATGAATCCTGATGGTTTGGGGATGGTATTTAGTTGATCTTGATGTGGCCAGCTTGGGTGGAGATCAGCTTTACACATGAAGAAATACAACACCTCCCACTGAGACCGAACACAGTGACACGACCCGTTTGCAAATCCTGTCGCTGAATCATTTTCCCAAACTAGGGCTTAGGTAAAAGACAGAAATCTATCAAATGTTGTACAGATTAACTTATCACCTAGTTAAATGGGCTGTCAGTCTGGGCTGCCTGTGCTTGGCAGGGTGAATTCAAATGCATGTAAATTTCCCTGGTGGCTGACGAGCGACGATGGTGGAGCTGTCAACTGATGACATGTGAAAATACATTAACATTGTTTAAAATATATTTGAAAGGAATAGCTCATATTTTGATAATATTTTCACAGGCAAATGATTTGTAGGAGACCTGAAATACTGACCACATAATTTATGCTGGGAGAATTTTTTTTTTGTTGCCGTTGGTTTTATTTTATTGGGTTGGGTTTTTTTGTTGTGGGTTTTTTGGTTTTGTTGTTTGGGTTGTGGTTTGTTTGGTGTTGGGTTTTTTTGGTGTTTTTTTTTTTTTTTTTTTTTTTAGTAGTAACTCTTCAGATACATTTTCCTCTTAAAGGAAGCCCCCAAACAATTAACAATTACCACACAACCTAGTTCAAGTCCCATGTGCCACCATTGTACGGAGTCACTGTTCCAGTAGCCTCACTTGTCACTTCCACTTGATCTTACCAAAAGTGATTAGAAACTTCAAAAGAACCAATTACACAGGCCATTGTGTTAGAGACCTGGCACTTTTCTTTTAAGCCTCATGCTCCTCCCTGCATTTGGACTCTCCATCTTTAATTTCTCCTATTTGCTGGATGGATTTCTTGGCTTAATGAGAACGTCAGAAAACAGCAGTACTAAATGCTCCACGCTACTTAACTTCCTTTAACTCGTTCTTTCAGGGCTTAGTGAGTTCTTAACTGCTCCTTCCATTAATACCCTGGGGAGGCACGTGGGTTGTGATGGTCACTTCACATGTTTCCAGTTCCAGCAGCTACCATTTTGATAAGTGGCCTTGAAAAGTAGGAGAAGGATGCAGCTCGCTGCAGGAAAAGGTCGTAGGATGTGAACAAGTGTTGACTGAGCTGTGTGATAAGGAAAAAAAAACCTCAGCATCTGAGGCATGTGATTCAAGAGTCATCCTTTAGTCTTGAATCTTCAGGGGTGAAAGGGGAGAACTTAGCACAGTCTAAAAACAGCAGATCTCACAGTTCAGCAGTCAACCATGGCGTCTGATACATGAAAAAAATTACTTATGCTGTCAGCTTCCATTATTTACATGATCTTTCTATGGTTGAGTCGTGGCTGTGGATGTGCAATTCAGCTAGAAAAATTGCATATTTACACAGATGGGTGCTGGCATGTGACCAGGGCTTAAGCAAAATGCATGGTTCGAGGTAGAAATCAAACAGAGTGGTGAATCCCTTTTTTCAAGGGGCTTGGTTGCAAGGTACAAATGTTTACAGATGCTTAGAAGTCAGAAGGGCTCTCTTGGAAATGGTGATTCTTTGGAAAAAGGAAGGTATTGCAAACAGCTTTGGGTGTTTGCTCTCCCTGGCTTCCTGGGGTGTCTGCACACTGGGTTTCAGACGATGCCTCGGGGCATCTAAACCTCTTGTTTTATTAGAAAACTTGTAGCAAGGACAAACATTGATGTAAGTGGAGTCAGAAAAGTCTGAAAATAAGATTAAAAAATTCTTTACATGGAAATAGTGGAGGTTGAATGTTTAGCTGTAAGTGTGGTGCCTGGATTGGGGGAGAGGAAACCTGGTGGATGGGGCTCCTCCACAGAAGTCTCTTATAATGAGGAAGACATAGAAATATGAGGACAGAGGTCTTTCTTATTCCCTCTCTCCTCTTTGCTGCTGTGGATTGTGGAACAAACTGTTTCTATAGAATACTATATAATTAAGTGGGAATTTATCAGTGAAGTTATTTTCTTTGCTTCATTATAAAGCTGGATTTGCAACATGACCACTTGCCATAGAAACCCCTGGGAGTGGAAACCTGGAGATAAGAGACGTAATCCCCAGCATTCCAGTGACCATATGGGACACTCAGAAATCCCTCCCTCCAGCACCGGCCATTTCTGGGCTTTACCTTTGGAATGCCACCATCTCTGTGTGCAGAAGGGATATAAAACATTTCAGCAATGTGCTGAGTCTGTTCTTGCTGAGGAGGTTGTGGAGAGGGAATCTTCTAGTCCTGGCAACCTGAGCCTAGAGCAAATGGAGGTGATGGGAAAGCTTGGCAGGTTTCAAATAGGAAATGAGTTCTTATGGGCAAGTGTGTATAAAGCTTGGCACTTTACAATGGTTTTCTTGATACTGAATAGTGAGGTGAGGTTGTTGTTATGTCATTATTGTGGAATGACATTTTCTCTACCAAGCTTTCAATGTAAGTAGAAATCTTTGCTCTCTGAAGTTCAAACACCAGTCATGCGTCAGGAGCACGGGTCTTGGTGCCACAGTGGTCATGCAGGAAAAGATGGAAAGAAGGACCTAGGTGATGTGGCCAAACCATCAGAGAGACCTCCAAGGAGGGCAACAGGTTCTCTGTGTGCTTGGAACAACAAGTGTTTCACACTAAAGAACTATAAAATAGTTGTAGGTGTGTTTGTGCCTTTCTTCAGGGTGTGACTCTCCCTCCCTTAAGGGGGAAGAATTGCCCTCGTGGGTTGCCAGGTATTTAACTTGTGGAATAGGTGCATAAAATCCATTTAACTTGGTAGTGAATCAAATGCATTTCCCTCAGTGTGATGTTCAAACCCTTTCCCTCTGTGTGTTGTCTCTGCAGTTACAGACCCTTTCCCTCTGCTGCTCGTAGCCTCATTAAACTCCATTCAGGTTTATTAAGAGAGTGTAGAAAATCTTCTTTGTGCAGAGGCATTTCCTTATGAAAAAAGAAGAATAAAAGGCAGTTTTTGTACAGCTAAGGAAGGTGAGTTACAAGGCCCCATTACAAGGCCTGTTCCACCCCTCAGTGTATAAATCAGTCATTGTGCTACTTTGCTTTTTCACTTCTAAGCTGACCTGCTGGAAAGCAGCTTTGTGGAGAAGGACCTTGAAGTCCTGGTGGACAACAAGGCCACCATGAGCCAGAAATGGTCCTACGTGACCAAGGAGACCAATGGTCTCCTGAGGTGCATTAAGAAGAGTGTGGCCAGCAGGTTGAGGGTGGTTCTCCTCCCACTCTGGTCTGCCCTAGGGAGGCCACATCTGGAGTATTGTGTTCAGTTTGGTCTCCCCAGGTCAAGAGGGACAGCTAACTACTGGAGAGAGTCTCTACTTACTACTACCCTACTTAGAGATCATCCCTTTTGCACCCATCCTTGGGAAGGACATCTCAGTTCATATTCATGTTCACAGTGGCTCTCAGTCCTGCCATGAATATGAAATCCCTTGGTCTCTTCTCTTGTTTAAAACCATTCCCTAACTCAACTTATTTCAGGACTGGCTCTTGCTAACCCTACCGTGGGAAGGTCTCCACTGATACCTTCTGACTTTGAGCAGTAGCTGTGGCTTTTGCTGAACAGTCTAGGTGCACCCAGTGCTTGGCACAACAAAGCCCAAATAACTGTTTGGGAGATCTCAAATAAACTACTAAATTTAACTAGATTCTTTACCCAGGTAAGGACATTTTGTTGTATGAGATTTATTTTTTCTTTTTCCTTTTTTTTTTTCCCTTCAAGATGATTATAGATAATAAAATAGGATGCAAGAACCTTCATTAAAAATGCATTTTATAGAATTGAAACTTAAGTGTCAGGTTTTTCCAGCCGTCTGTCAAATACTTGACAATTAAAACAGAGATTTTTAAAAGTTTAATGAGACACAATAATGACTAAATGCACAAGAAGCTCATCCTGAGGATGAAGCAGCAGCAACATAACAAGTCCATGAGATTTCCTTACAAAAACGCCCCATTTGTAAAATACTCTACAATCTATTTTTAATTAAATTAGTATATGCAATTTATTACCCGAGCTATATTTATTAATATTTAATATTCAATTTCCAATTAATTATCTACGTGAAAGAGCACTCAGCTGTGCCAAAGAGGCTCACTAAACAGCAAGCACCCTGCTCCAGCTGAAGGGAAAAGCTTCTTCAGCAGGTAAACCCGGCGTGTGCAGCTGGCCTGTGCTTTAGGGGAATGATGGTAAGAAAAAAAATTCAATATAAATATATATATCAGAAGTTTTTAGGCAAAGTCACTTTGCTGTGTGGAACTGCTTCAGGAGGTGAACACCTGAGGTTCATCTATTCATAGAGTTGGGAAGTGTTTTCTGGTATTTCAGAAGCTGGGAAGTGTTTTCTGGTATTTCAGAAGCTGGGAAGTGTTTTCTGGTATTTCAGAAGCTGGGAAGTTTTTTCTGATATTTCAGAAATTTCTGTCTCTAACATCAGGCTCTGTGACCAAAGGAGCAAAAAAAATCCACCCTCCTGTGGTTGCATCTTCCATCCCTCAGGTGGGTGGTTTGTGCCATGAGTAGGCTGTGGGAAATTGGTCTTTAGGTCTCCAGAATAGGGGTTTTTCTCCCTCTCCTACTGGACAAAGAAGCAGGTAGCAGCTGATTCCTGAGTTAGCACCCAGCCTTTGCCATAGTTGTTTCAGGATGATGCCAAACACGAGCAGACACCACCCCATGGGTGGCACCTGGGTCATGTTTTCAAGGTTTTCTTCATCATTGTGACAGCTGGAGAGTAGA
>VYZU01033216.1:70000-71637 GCA_013401355.1 Ceyx cyanopectus | reverse complement strand
AGATTTTTAAAAGTTTAATGAGACACAATAATGACTAAATGCACAAGAAGCTCATCCTGAGGATGAAGCAGCAGCAACATAACAAGTCCATGAGATTTCCTTACAAAAACGCCCCATTTGTAAAATACTCTACAATCTATTTTTAATTAAATTAGTATATGCAATTTATTACCCGAGCTATATTTATTAATATTTAATATTCAATTTCCAATTAATTATCTACGTGAAAGAGCACTCAGCTGTGCCAAAGAGGCTCACTAAACAGCAAGCACCCTGCTCCAGCTGAAGGGAAAAGCTTCTTCAGCAGGTAAACCCGGCGTGTGCAGCTGGCCTGTGCTTTAGGGGAATGATGGTAAGAAAAAAAATTCAATATAAATATATATATCAGAAGTTTTTAGGCAAAGTCACTTTGCTGTGTGGAACTGCTTCAGGAGGTGAACACCTGAGGTTCATCTATTCATAGAGTTGGGAAGTGTTTTCTGGTATTTCAGAAGCTGGGAAGTGTTTTCTGGTATTTCAGAAGCTGGGAAGTGTTTTCTGGTATTTCAGAAGCTGGGAAGTTTTTTCTGATATTTCAGAAATTTCTGTCTCTAACATCAGGCTCTGTGACCAAAGGAGCAAAAAAAATCCACCCTCCTGTGGTTGCATCTTCCATCCCTCAGGTGGGTGGTTTGTGCCATGAGTAGGCTGTGGGAAATTGGTCTTTAGGTCTCCAGAATAGGGGTTTTTCTCCCTCTCCTACTGGACAAAGAAGCAGGTAGCAGCTGATTCCTGAGTTAGCACCCAGCCTTTGCCATAGTTGTTTCAGGATGATGCCAAACACGAGCAGACACCACCCCATGGGTGGCACCTGGGTCATGTTTTCAAGGTTTTCTTCATCATTGTGACAGCTGGAGAGTAGAGTTGCTTTCTTGTTTGTGAGTGATGTTGGTTTAGTTTTTGTGAGGTTGTTTTTTTGTTTCAGTGGTGCCCAGTTTAATGGAATTCTTTCTAAATTTACCCAGATAATTTGCAGAGACTGCTAGCCCTCTGTTGGTTTAAGCCAAACTTCAGTGTGGGTTGTGTGTTGTTGGTTTTTCATTTGTTTGTTTGCCCTTTTTTGGTTTATTTTGTTGTGTTTTGTTTCTGTTGTTTGTTTTTCCTCTCCTCAATAATATATTTTTCTATTAATTAAACTGGGATTGTCCAAAGGGGGGTGTAAATTCTATATGATTAGCTGAAAAAGGCACCTTTCAGGGGAGGAGAAAAAGCAATCCACTGTGACAGAGCTCAGACATTTGCAGTATTTTAATCATCATGGGTGTGCTACCCCTTAGTATAAAAACAAACTAAAAACCCCCTAAGAACGGTGAGTTTCTGCCTGTTTAGTTTGGGAAAACAAATGAAAGAAAGAAATAATTTAATGCTGGGTTTAATAATTGAACACCCTCCCTTCCCAGGATGCACAAGGTGGTTGTACAAAAAAAAAACATTTGTTAAACAAAAGTGACCATTAATAATCCAAACCCGTTTCCTTTTTGGCTGATTTTCATGCAGCCCCATCCCCATCATAAAAGAGCTGTAAGAGGAAGCTTGTCTTGATTTATTAATTCAGACTGACTTCAGAAAGCTCTCCCCAAACCACCAGTGATGCCTCC
>VYZU01033216.1:0-65000 GCA_013401355.1 Ceyx cyanopectus | reverse complement strand
CTTTAGCTCCTGCCAATTCTCACTTTCCTAACTCTTCCCTAACTGCATTTAGAAAGACAAGCAGAGAAAGAGATGAGTGTTGCTTGTTCCTTTGCCCTCTGGTCAAAGGTTTTGTGATCCCAAATGGTAGGCACTCTATTTTTATATTTTTTTTCTCTTAGCTATTACAGCCTCCATGCTGTTTTTTACTCAACATTTATGTATGGGTGTTGATGTAACATATGAAATGACTCACTTGTCATACTGCCTTTCTTCAGGAGCCATGAGAGCAGCTGCCTGGGTGTTTCTGGAGCAGAGCAGTGTGGGTTTTTTTTGCCTTCAATGGGGTTCCTTGCAGCTCCACCTTGGTTGACTTGCAGGAGCTGCTCTTGCTTGGCTTTTGCTATTGTCTTGGAGCACCCAGTAAATGGGTGCAAGCTTCTCCCCACCCCATCTGCTCTGAAAAGGGGTTTTGTTGAGCTGACAAAATACATCTTTTCAGGTGAAGATGCTGGGCCACAAGGCTGCCAGGTGAGGATGGAGGTGCCTGGGTGTCACTCAGCCTTCCGTGGTGACCCATAGAGTCATGGAATGGTTTGGATGGAAGGGCCATTTCAAAGCCATCCTGTCCAACCTTCCTGCACTGAGCAGGGACATCTGCAGCTAGAGCAGGGTGCTCAGAGCTCCATCTAGTATGGCCCAGGTAAGTGGCACCCCTTGGAGGGTTTGGAAGGGCAAAAATAATAATGTTGAGCATGATCAGGGGGTAATTTTTTTTCCCCCCTCTAAGAACAGCAAACACTGGTGTTTTCCTGTCAGCTTCTTGCAGCACTTTCAGGACTCTCTCACCTTGTTTTCTCCCCCAAGCAGAATAGTGTGTCCTTGGCGCGTGGCTTCCCAAGCAAGGCAGGGGGAAGCCATCCACATATTCCCTACACCATTTTTCTCTTTAGTGGATATTAGCAGATGTGCTTCCAGCAGACTGGCTAAGCACAAACAGGCTTTTAGACCGACAGGTTCATGAACCAAGGGCCCCGCTGGCACGTGCGCCGCCGTACCCTGCTCTCCTCGCCAGCCTCGCCGTGCCCCAGCCCTCCGCACCGCGCCGAGCTCCCGCCGCCTCAAAATATCCCTCTCCCAAGGGTTTCTCCTGATTGATTTACTCTTCTTTTTTTTTCCTCTTCTTTCTTTCCCCCCCTTCTCCTTGCTGCCCACTAAACCGATGCTGTAAGTGCCTGCGCCGTGGTGCTGAAGCTCACTTGCTGCTCCCAGATAAGCGCGTTAATCCTTTGTCTTGTGCGGCGGGATAAGACACCAACCCTTTGCAGCAGCGACCACGGCGTTGCTCCCAGTTTCTTTTGCAGAGCTTCTCTTGGCCCGGTGCCCCTCCTGGGCTGCTCCCTTAATGGATTAGCCCGGACTTCAAGGCAAATCCTCCTCGAACAATAGCGAGGAATCGTGCGGTTCTTGGGCTACCTAAGGAGAGGTGCCAACAGTATTTTCTGCTACAAGCGAATCTGCTCAGTCCTTTTGATCCCATTTCTCTCTTCTTGATTTTGATATCTCTACAAAAGCCCTTGCAGATGGGAAAGGGAAAAAAAAAACCCCAAAACCACAACAAACAAAACCAACCGAGGCACACTGAGTTTTTATTAATTCTTTTTTTTGTTTTGTTTTTTGTTTTTTTTTTTTAGCTTTCCCTTCCTTTCCTCCCTCCCCCCACCCTTGAGCTGCTGAGGCTGCCTCATGGAAGAGAAACTAAATCGCTTTCCCCTTGCTTTGGGCTGCTTGTCATCACTTCTTCTGCGTGCTTCCTGACCCCAGAAAGGAGGCTTAAGTTGCTACATTCCTTCTCCTTCACCATAGCCAGAGACACAGTTGCTCCAGTTTCAGCAGATGTGCCAAAGGTTCTCCCATCTCCCTTGAGCTGAACTTCCAATTTTGGCAAATACAAAGCTTGGACAATTTCCAAGAAAATGGGTTTTTGTCTTGGAGAAGTGAAAGGGGAGGGTATCTTGTCCAAAAAGTAATTTATTTGAGCTTGAAATGGTGTTTGAAACATCTCAGGTTTGATGAAACTCTTAGAAACCCAGAGTTTTCTGAATTTTTGGAGGGAGCTCTCACTGAGCTCCAGATATTTTGCCATTGACCAGCAGCTCTGGGAATGGGTAGCCAGGCAGGGAAATTATGCTTCCTCTCAGCCTTGTCTCTACCAGAAGGCACAAGCAGTGACACTGAAAAAAATGGCAATTAACCTGTGCTGTTGGTAACCTCGGAGGCTTCTTTTTGCTTGGAAACTTTTATTTTTGTGGTGGTGATGGTGGGGGAAGTTTCCATATGTGCATGTACCTGTGTGTGGGTGTGCACTTGAGCAAACCTATGTATCTGAAGCTGGAAATCCTGCTGCCTTTGGTCAGGTTTAGAGGTAACTAAAGCCCAGCTGTGCTACACAGTCAGGAGAATACAGCAGGGCTAACACACATAAAAGCAGATGCAAGATCCTTCATGTCTGGGCCCAAGCAGCAGGGCTTCAGGTCTTGCAGAAATCAAAAATACCGAATTGATGTGAAACTCTGTGGTGGTGGAAAATATGGGGAATTTCTGCCACCTGTCCCTTGCATCCATCTTGTATCCTTCTCAAGTCAGCTCATCACCAATTCTCCCCAAGCTTCCAGCTGCTTGGCATTTCTTGTGTAAAATAATTAATGATTTGGGGGAATGGAGATATCAGCTCAGGGATGGTCGTGCCTGGTCTTGGGCATTAGTATACATGCTCTCGGGTCTGTTTGGTGTTCAATAGCTTGTGAAAAGGGGAAAAAAAACCCCCAATGACAAAAAAGGCAAATGGTAGGAAGAAATATTAGGAAATAATAAGAAAAAGCACTGTGATGCCAGTATATAAGAATATTATGCACTTATACAGAGTATATAGAATATATACTGCCTGCAACCCTTCCATCTGGGTATAGAAAGAGACCAAAAGGATGGTCAAGGGTGTGGGGTGGCTTCTGTATGGGGAACCATGGGGAATAAGAGCTGGGAGTGTGGAGCTAAAGTTCTTAAAGCAGGACTGCTTGTTGCTCAGATCCCTGAGAACTGAGCACCAAGCTGTAGGAAAAGTCCATCCCTTCTCCCACCTCCCCTGTGTGGGCTCTGGACTGCAGGCAGGGCCAGGTGCTGAGATGGATGGACCTTTGATCCAACCCGGGATGTCTGGTCCCACACAAGTCCTTGTGCAGTCAAGTTTAATCCTGTGTGCTTTCTTTCTAAATAAATGACCAAATGGCAGTAAATAAAAGCACAAGAGGAAAAATCAGGTGTATATCAGGACAGTATTTCAGGTATTGATCTTTTTAGACCTTAGAAATGCACATGGTGTGACAGTGTCCTGGAAATGCCCGTTGCCTGTGCTTGGTGCCCCAGTAAGATCCTGTATGTATTTTCCTTCACCATCAGGGAAGAAGCTCCTGGTTCATCCCTGATTCTGAAGCATACATGATTCTGGTACCTGCCAGAAAAGCAGCTGAGGGGTTGACCAGAAAAATCTTCAACTGGCTGAGCCCAAGCATGTAGTTCCCTTGTTTTGCTTTGAGAGTGATGTGTCTGAGCTGCAGCTCAGCCCTGGGATGGTGGCTCTGCTCTGACAGCCTGAGCTCACTGGGTTTGGCTCATTGTGTGTGACCACCCAGAGTCTATGGCACAGAGAAATGGGTCAGGGACTGGTTCATTGTGTTGTTGAGCTTTTGATGTTTCATGAAATGGGTTTAATGAGTGGCTGCTTGCTGGAAAATAGCTCCATCAAAAATTTCCCAGCATCCTCCACTTGTACACTGACAACAAGGCTAGGTTAAGTTTTAATCTTGATGGCAGTGGCTTTAAACTAAAAAAGGGGAAATTTAGACTGGAGAGAAGGAAGAAATCTTTGACACTGAGGCTGGTGAGATCCTGGCCCAGGTTGCCCAGAGAGGTGGTGGCTGCCCCATCCCTGGCACCATCCCAAGTAAGGTTGGCTGGGGCTCTGAGCACACTGCTCTAGTTGCAGATGTCCCTGCTCCCTGCAGGGGGGTTGGACTGGATGGCCTTGAAAGGTCCCTTCCCACCCAAACCAGTCTATGTTTCTTATTTAAATTATGTTAATATAATTATACTATGATGAGTTGGAATACTGATGACAATTGTCCCTCCATTGCATGTTGTGCCTCAACCCCACATCCCTCAGTGCTGCCTGAGTGTGTGAGGTTATTTGAAAGCACAGAAGCCCAATCACAGCCCCCACCTGCAGGGTGCACTGGACAGAGCACATCAAGACAATGGTGTTGAATTGGAAAGATGAGGTTCAGGCTGTAGGACTGTGTTGGAAGTGAGCTCACATATATATCACAATTACACTTTTCTGAGACTGGAAATGCTGGGTAATTGTCTTTTCCCTGCCAGTGTGCTCAGGGCGCTTTACAACAATAAATTTCACCAGGAGTGCTAAAAAACAGAAAGCACAATAACACGAAACCTGCTGCTCCAAAAAGGCAGGCAAGAGAAGGGGTTTGTAGGAAAACTAGGGTCGGGGTGTGCAGGATGGTGGAGCTCAGGGCACTGGAGCTCTCAGCAGTGGGTACTGATGGGGTGAGGAGGAGACAGAGACCTGCCCAGCTCCAAATTGCTGCCCACGATGCTTCTGCAAAGTCAGAAAGCTCAGAGCTGAGCATCGATTGAGAGGAAGGACAAAGTTCTCTTTGAGTCCAAGGCAAAATTGTGTGCCAATCAAAAAGATGATAGGCAGGCTGTTGTTGACCTCTAGGGAGTATCAGAGGACAAATATCCTTGAGAGGAAATGCGAAAAATAATCTCCAGGGAAGCTAAGCTGATGCTGCTGGTGGAGCTGCAGCACTGCCTGCTGCACCACGGTGCCAGGACCTCTGAGCAGCCACACAGCTCTCCCCTGGAAAGGCATCTCTAATTTTTCCATCCTCTGCTTAGAAAACATCTTACTTTTGCTAAGAAGCAATATGGGATGAAATTTCCCAGTTTTTGGTGCCTGCCTCGCTGCAGACCCTCCTCTGGGGACCAGGGCAAATCAAGGAGGACAGTGCTGCTCCCATCTCCTCTCTCTGGGTGCTGTGTGGTGAATGCAAATCCTTCCTGTGCTGTTGGTTATGAATCATGTCCCTGGACCAGGACCTTGAGCTCGATGGAGCCTTAATAACAGCAAGATAAAAAGAAATAGTACTAATATATTCAATACTGGACAAGAGAGGGTAGCTGGGTGGTTTGTAATGACCATGAGATAGCTGATACGAGTTCTGCTTTGATTTGGAGCCATCCATAATTAGAACCTACTTTTTTTGTAACCCTATCTTACAGTAGATTTGATTTTTTTTTTAGGAAGGGAAACTGTCACTAAATCATTATTATTCATGTGACAAATCCTGAAGGGTAAATTTTTTTTAAATGCCACCTCTATCAGTCTCTCCCACGTCACCTAACTTTTATACAATAACACTGTTCCCTTAGAGATACTGGATAAAATATCTCTCACTTCCCAATATTATTCATAGAATTCCCATTATAGAACATTGAAAACCCAGATTAGAAGAGTACAAGAATATTTTATGACCAGTTTGAAAATGCTGTTACTGCTGCAATAAATTAAGAAGTTAAATTACTCCCACATTGAGTATTGATATACTGTGCGTGGAAGAAAAATTCCTTTGAAATATACTGTACAATACATATAGAGAAACTCTGGGCCCTTCGACTGCCAGCAAAGTGGTTTGTGTGTATATGGGGGTGAAGGATTGGGCTGCTAAGTCTGGTCTTGAGTGCAATGAGTTGAGCCAGGGTGAAATCAGAGCAGTGAAATATGAAATGGTTAATTGCTAATATTGGGATGTTGCATTTAGCAGCCAAATTTCCGTTTGTCATTCTTCTCTCAGTTGGTCTTGTGAACTTTGTAGACAGAATATATTGCAGAGATGATGATTGCTGTTGAAAATATCCATACAGACATTTATTTGTGGGTTTTACCTGGATATGGAAAGGTTGTGAACATCTGATGTCTCTGCTAGATGAGCAGGATTTTTGCTGAGTGCTCCTTCAAGCTCAAAACTTTGCTGGTCAAGGGAAAAGGAGAAAAAATGAGAGAGGTTGGATCCAGTCTGGATGACGGGACTCGCTTTGTACTTTGAGATGAGGATGCTCAACCAATTAACAAAATCAACCTTTAAAGACAAGGGGCGATGGTTTGAAATGAGAAAGGAGAGGATTTTAGATGAGAACTAAGGCAGAAGTTCTTTCCCACAAGAGTTTTGAACACTGAAACAGGTTGCCCAGGGAGGTGATTGAGGCCCCATTCCTGGAGCCATTCCAGGTGGGACTTGAGGAGGCTCTGAACACCCTGCTCTAGGTGCAGATGGCCCTGCTCTCAGCAGGCGGGGCTGGACTGGATGAGCTCTGGAGCTCCCTTTCAACCATATCTATGATTCTATGCCTTCCTTTCCCAAGGAAAACGAAGCAATGAAGGGTAGGAGCAGCACATTTTTCCCCTACCTTGCGGGGAAAAAAATTCACTCAAAGATAAGCAGATGCTTTTTGTAAACCCTGAAGCTTGTCAGGTCCTTGACTTTTCCCCCAGAGTTGATGGTTCTCTGCTGAAGTCCAGCCAGGGACCTCTTCCCACCCCGGCCAACAAAACAAGAGCCTATCAGGAGCAGAGCTGATCCGCAGCCACGCCGCTGAGGCCGAGCTGCCCAAAGTGACTTATCTTCGTGTATAATCATGTAGCAAATCGTGTATTCATTTGTATTATTAAATAAAGACTAACAGAGTCGTCCACCCAGCAGAGCAGAAGGGATGCACAAAGGATCATGGGTTCCCAGCATTCCCTGCTCCCCCTTGGAAAGCCGCTGACTCACTCCCCGAGCAATCAGCGTTGTGTGTCATTACAAATGGGCTGGTTAATAGGCCTGCATCCATTATCATTAGTGCATCTCAGCACGCAGGTACATGATGGGTCCTGCCAGCGCATTTGCTCCAGCTCACTGAGCCAGGGGCCATGCTCCATTGCAAATGAGGATGAGGAACACCTGCTCCAGGGTTTTTTCGGCAGACCGGAGTCATCCTTCACATCTCATGCAACACTTGTTCTGTCAGAATGCAATGCTGGCAACGGCCGGAGCGGTGCTGTGCCAGGCGTCCAACTAAAAGATTAGAGACTTCCCTGTGGTCTTCTGCTGAACTTCATTTTTGAAATTTGGTTTAATTTTCTTTTCTTTTTTTTTTTTTTTTTCAAAGAAACCTTTAAAAAATGTATCAATTTCATATTAGGCATTCAGGCATTATGTTAAGGGTTTAAAAATGAAGATTAAAAAAAAACAAACCATACCCAAAACTTTGCTTCAGAAATTAACTTTTTGCATTTTGGCAATTATGAGAGCATAAAATACTTATTACGCTTGATAATTTTATTCATATTGCTGGGTGCTATATGAATAAAATAATAAAAATAAAATATGATGTATTTTTTTCTAAGAGAGATGATATTTTGGAAGATAAACCTTGTGCTTTGGTGTCTGTTTCTTATTTTTTCTCCTTTTTTTTTATTACTTTTTTTATTCCTGGCCTTCCACAACTGTTCATGGTGCTTGTAGGATTTTCATGTTAATTGTCTGCACTGGGTGACCTGAGATGTGATATTAGACATCAACCAAAAGGGGGAAAATAGGAGAAAATGTTGCCTTCTCAAGGTGTGTGTCCTTCCATCCAGAATTCTCTGCTCTGGCTGCCCTCCAGAACTAGGACAAAGGCTTTCCTCATCCTCCCCCAAAAGGCACGATGCAGTTGCCAGCCCACTGCCAGTTTGTTTTAGGCACTGGAAACCAATATTAAGGGAGGAAGAATAGTTGCAGTTTGAAGAAGCACCTCTTGAGGTTGGCAAATTACAGTGAAGGATGCAGCAAAGGTGGCAGCTCTGCAGCCTGACCTCTTGTCTCTGTCCTGTGCAATGGAGAACTTATGGTGGCCAGAACTCAGTCCCCAAAAACTTCTCAGTCCCCTAAAACACAGCAGGGGTAGTGGCAGAGGCTGGCACCTTGACCACATCTGTCTCCCATCCTGCAAGCAGGACCAGAGCGGGGGCACATGCTACAGGGCTTGTGAAGGTCCCCCCATCCTGGTGGGTGTCTCTCTCCTGGGAAGAGTCCTCCAGATGACTCTCCTTGGAAGTCACTTCATGTCCTTCATCAGGTTCTCTTTTTTCATGAGACAAGGCTCCCTGGGGGTGTTTAAGGGTCGTTTGTGGTTTTGAAGGACATGGTTTAGGGGTGAACTTTGTAGAGCAGGGTTAGTGGTTGGAGTGGATGATTCCCAAGGGGCTTTTCCAACCTGGATGAATGGTTGATCTGGAGCTGGACAGTCACTGCCACTTGGCACACCACTGGCAACAACACAACACTGACATGCTCTTATTGACTAGTGTGAGCTTTGTCTCCCAAGCAAGCAGAAGGAACAGGAGCTGCCTGCTTCTCCATACCCCAAAAATCCAGGTGAGTGGACTTAGAATAAGGAGTTAACTAAGAAATTCCTGTTTGCTTTTCTTGCTTTGCTTTCTCACAAAAGAAGTGGTTCCCATTCCCCCCTTCCCAGTCCTCCTTTCCACACTGAAGAGCTTTTTTGGTCCTGCTCTCAGAGCCTCCAAGAAAATGACAGCTGCTTTATTTCAACAAGAAGCCTTGTCTGGTGAAATATAGGTTTCCACAGTGATAAAATTAGGCTGGAGGTTAGAGGTCTGCTGCTCTGCTTCTCTGCCAGGAAAGTGGAGTCCTCAGTGTGATCAGTAAATATTTAAGGTTTGTACCTTGGGATCCAAAGTCTTTTCTGTGCTCTGTGATGAGGCACAACCAAAAAATTACTTCCAGGATCTATCCTTTTAGCCATTATGAACTTTGATGCTCAAATAAAATCCTGGACTCTTGGTACTCAAGGTTTGCCTCAAGTTTTGGTTTCTTGGTCACTTCCATCAGAAGGAATCTGTCATCATGTCATTTTAAAATTTTTATTTATTTATTTTACTCCATGCTTGTGCTTCTCTGTACTTGTCTTTCCTTATTAGACCATTATGGACTGTGGGGATGGTTGAACTAGCTCTGCCTTTCCATCAGCTCTTCCCAGGTGGGACTTCATCTTACACTTGTACAGGCTGTGTAGGAGGTGAGTCATTTCCAGATTGACCCTTTAGATGAATGTTTTAGTCAATTGAAGAAACTTAGTCTTGGGGATCATAATGATAAATGTTGCTGTGCTGCTCTTGCCTCCGTGCTCCCTTCCAGTTTCAAGATGTGAGCAGAAAAAATATCCCTCTGTGGTATGTGGCAGGGGAACTGGGGCAGCCTGTAATAATCTGGGTGAGGAAAGGAGACAAGAAAGCTTTTTTTTTTTCCTTTAAGGACTGAGTTTTTTGCCACACTAACTGGTCCAAATGCAGATCTGCTCAAGGGTGCCACACCTAAGTCATCACCATCCTCCTGGTGTATGGAGTTTGTCACCTCTTTGGCAATAATTCAAGTCCTCACTTGATGTAGACCATCTTATTTCCAGGTTCCTAAGTCTAAGACAGTCCATAGGAATGTTCCTAAAATACATTTAAAGGGAATGCCAAATATTAAGATGCCCAGACAAAACAAACTAATTGATAGGTCCAAGGCTCTGCTGGGGACTTTGCCACTGCACTCAGGTACTGAAGATTTATTTGTGATGTAGTGAAACAAAAATGTTGAAACTTCTGATATATCTGTGCTTTTTCATGTTCTCCATATTATTAAACATAAATATTCTTGCTTTCTTCTTTTATCTTTGTGGATAAAGCCTCATGGATCAGGCTACCCAGGGCAGGGATGGAGTCCCCATGATCCCTGGAGGGGTTTCCAAGCTGTGGAGATGTGGTGCTGAGGGACATGGGGCAGTGGTGTCCTGGCAGTGCTGGGGGAACAGTTTCACTTGATCTTAAAGGTCTTTTCCAACTAATTCCATAAAATCTCAGCATGGAAGAGTTGCTCCAGAAGGTGTTGAAGGCAATGGGGATGTCCCTGCCTTCCCCAGGGGATCATAGTCTGATTACTAATGATTCCTTAGCATACAGAAAAAAAAGTTTCATATCACTGTGTCAATTTTAGGTAACATGTCCAAAATCTTCATCTTTTGGAATGTAATTATGACACATTTTTGACCTATAATATAGTTCAGCAACACTGAAGAGGGGAGAGACAGTCCTGCAAGGTCAGAGGGGGGCAGTTCATCCATCTCTCATGGGCAGTGGAGGTGTCTGCAGTGGGCACTTGGGGAACAGCATGAAGAGAGAGCAAATATGAAGTGAACTTGACTATTGCAGTGAGTCGTGTGGGAAGCAAAACACTTCAAGTTGCATTTAATAGACACACATTAGCATTTACCCCTGTTCTTGTTTAAGGCATGTTTCCAGCTCTGTGCCTTTTGAAGTACTAGTTTTTGCTCATCTACTATAAATGACTTGATTCTATTTTCCATCCATCCACTGAGAGCTGCTCCAAGTTGATGTTGCTGCAACCCTGGAAAAAGAGGTGCTGGAAATGCCAAATCTCTGCTCATTTAGGGCTGAAGAGCCTGAGGAAAAGCTCTTCAAAGGGGAGACAATAACACAGCAGGCAGCTGTGTATGGCTGATGGGGGCTAGATGTGAGGATGGTTTAATTGGAAGTGTGAGTGGGGAAATTAGGTTTTGGTTTGGACTTTTCAAGGAGTAACCCTAGAACAATGCCTGGAAGACTCCAGTGGAAGCAATCCCACGGGATCCAATGGGGTCTGTATACTCCAGTGCATCTGCCAGGCTGGGTCTGGAGAAGGCAACAAAAGAGAGACACGAGAATGCTCTGGGGATGCTTAACAATTCTTAGCTTTCTTCTGTCACAACAGAAATAAATAATCTCTTCCCTTTTTTCCACTCCACAGGGAGTGCTGGATGCCTGCTGGGACCTGCCTATCACGGACTGCAGGGAAGAGCTCCAGAAGGAGACCTGGAATACTGTTGTTATGGGCTTGGAATGCCCAGAGGCAGCCAGCCACCCATCCACAGCACTCGGTGAGTTCCTTGTACTTGTTCCCCATGACTCCAGGTGTAGGTACCACTTTAGTCCTCACCACCTTAAAAGACATCACTTGACTTTTCTACACACTCAGGGGATGCCTTCTCAATGGCTTTTGGTGTAAGGTGCTGAGAGCAATAAAGAGATTATGAAACATGTTTCATGGTCTCCTTAGAAAACATGTTTCCAGAGGTTCAGCATTTCCAGGAAGGAAAGATGAAGATGTGGAGCATTGCTGGCTTTCTTAGTGCAGTCACAGCTAGAAATAAAATTTATGGCAAGTCTGAGATCTTTAGGTGAAATTCCACTATCAGCTTTTGTCTGATGCTAGGGAGGGCCAAAGTTGATTTTGTTAGATGAACAGTGAAAAGTTTATAGATTTTCAAATGCCAGATTTGTTCAAGCCTCCTCTTAAGCATAGCCTTGAAGCTCAGAGTAGGTTTATGTATTCTGCTGACTAGGGATAGACTTCAGTATGTGTTTACAAAATCACAACTCCACTGGTATGTCAAACGAGCAAAAAACCCTCTACTCCTCTTCCATAGACTTTAAATACACAGACTCTTTTGTACCTATCTGCTAACTAGAGAAATGACTGACTTTAATTTGGTCGTTCAGACTTTATGTAATTTCTAAGCTCATTTTCTTACATTATGCTGAGGTTTTGACCTGCAGCGACCTGGTATTTTAGCCCAGCAATGGATTTGCCCTTGTGCAGATGTGGCCAGTTGTGCCAGGGAGCACAAATGAGTCGGTGATGTGACAAACAGGCACCCAACCCAACTTTGAAACCAAGCCTCTGGAGGTGAAATGCTTGTGCATTAACCCACTTTGCTACCCAACCTTGTACTGATACATTTTTAAAGCACTTTTTTTTTTTCTTTTCTTTTTAAATTAAAAAGAAGAAAATCATTCTATATTTGGAAAAAAAAATTAAAACATCACGCAATGAACTAGATGGCACTGACAGAACTTAAAATACAAAGAGAACTTGACATATGCATATTTATGAAGATGTTGAGAGGACTGGAGAATCTCTGTGACAAGGAAAGACTGAGAGCCCTGGGGCTGTTCAGCTGGAGAAGAGCAGCCTGAGAGGGGAGCTGATCAATGCTGATCAATAGCTAAAGGGTCCAGAGGAAGGGCCCAGACTCTTGTCAGTGGTGCCCAGGAATTGGAACCCAGGAGGCTCCACCTGAACAGGAGGAGAAAGTTCTTTGGTGTGAGGGTGTCAGAGCCTGTCCCAGGCTGCCCAGAGAGGTTGTGGTATCTCCCTCTCTGGAGAGATTCCAAACCTGCCTGGACACCGCTGTTAGTTAGGGCTGTTCAGTTGTGTGGTGGGAGGCAGGAGTGGGAAGATCCTGCTGTGTTAAGGTGCTGGGAGCTGGATGCAGCCAAGGCATTAATACCCCACTCAGTGTGAGAGCAAAATATATTCTCAAGCCTAAAAAGCTGAAATGAGGTTTCGGCTGAAGGACCACGTTGCCTGTGATATTTGGCTGTTTAAACACTGATTCCTCAGCTATTTTCCTGCACTTTCCTCCTCCCTCCCCCACAATTAGATGGTTAAAGGACAGCACATGAGATTTAATACTTGATTTCAATGTTCTGCTCAGATTCTCTCACCTTTGCCTGGATGTTGTGATGCTAAAACCTGTGGGGGAGACAATGGGCTTTTTTTTTTCAAGCATGAAGCAGGCTGAGATGTGCCACCCCTAGCTCTGCCAGCTCACCTGGTGCTGCCCTGCTTGTCTTGGGGAGAGTTTTCCCCCTTGCCAGAGCCTTGGTATTCTGAAGCACATGAATAGAGACTAGTCTGTGACAAGTAGGCTGTTATTTATACTTGTGGCCTCGTCAGGATTTGAATCGAAGTCCCCAGAGATGCCCTCCAGCTTCCTTAAATTTCTTTTTTTTTTTTTTATAATGAAGAGAATTTGGAGTTTTACAAGCAGAGAACCGTCTAAAACTAATAAACATTTTATACCTATGTCAAAAGATGCTTAAAAAGCAGCCAAACCATGGAGGGGTTTTGGTTGGTTTATTTTAACAACAGGGGAAGGAACAACAACAAAAAAAACCCAAACCACCAAAAACCAACCCACAATGCAGCCCTTGTTTGCCAAGTTCCCGCAGCCTGGGCACATTTTTAGGGATGATGTTCTAAACCCCAGGCTGAGGGAGCTCTAAGGGAAGCTCTGCCCCTCCGAGAGGGGCAAAGCGCGGCGACAGCCCCCCGAGGTCACCCCGCTGCCGAACCCGACCCTCCTCCCGGAGCGCTCACGCCGCTGTGGGGGGATGAAGATGCTTGGGGGGGGAGGCTGGGGGAGCTCCCTCACCCTCCTTTCTCCCTCGTGCTTGCAGGGAAGGGATTTGGCAGGCGGCCTTGGCGAGCTGGCGGGGAAACACAAAGAGCAGCTCTTGGAGAGAACCGGAGTGGCTTCGGAGGCCGGTGGCCACGGGGACTCGCTGGACTCTGCTTCAAACAGACAGCACACAGGGCTTAGGAGAAAAAGCTCTTAGGGTCGTGGTCCAAGTGTTATATTGATCTCCCTTGGGGAATCTTCTGCTGCTTAGTGATTCTTTGATGTTTGGGGTGGGTTGGTTTTTGAGGGATGTTTGCACCGAGGTTGGGTTTTCGAATGTACTTTCATGCTGCAAAGAGGGATTTGGGGGAGCATTATCTGTGTGAGAGCTGGGATGGACGTAGGTGTGGGTGATCCTGCTCTGGCAGGGGGGTTGGACTAGATGATCTTCTAGGTCCCTTCCAACCCCTAGCATTCTGTGATCCTGTGAGTGTATAAAAGTCCAGCAGCTGGCTTACTTTTATCACCAGCTTTGCCACAGAAACGTCCCATTTGAATAATCAAATTAAACCTATACAGGTGAGAGGAAAAAAAAAAATCAGTGAGTATGATCAAAACCACGTTTCTGATTCAGGACAAAATCGCAGGCTACGGGGAGGTACATCTGTAAATTATACAGGAAGCTTTCTTCAGCAACTGATTCACCCTGACAGTTTTACTGGAGTATATGAAAATTAGTATTAAAGATGTGATATGTAGGCTTCTTTCCAGGAATTCCAATCTGGTTTCAATAAAATGAAAACACTGATTGGAAGTGAAGTTGCCTTCCGGTTTTGCCTTTGGCTATTATGTGTTCATTCGTGAAATGACTGAATTCCACAACTACTTTTAATATTCACCTTTTGAGTTCATCTCCCGTACTGGACACATTGGAATGATTAAAATAGCACTGCCTCCTGAAGCCGGATTCTCTTTAATTTAAAACAGCCTAGGTGCTGAGGAAAAGGGGAGAAAAAAAAAAAAAAGGAAAAATATGAATGCTCTGTTAAGTCCATCCTTTCTTAGCATCAAGTTCCTTCAATGCCTGCTTAGAGTAGAATACTAATAAAGAAGAGGTTTCTAGATGAAACACCCTGTGCTTTCTCAATAGGGAAGACCTAAAGAACAAAGTTTTGTGCTCCCCATCTCTGCTCCTCCAGGTTGCTCCTGACGTTTGCTGGATGAAGTTGGTGTGTTCCATGCTCCTCTGTGCTGCTGAGACTTGGCAGCTCCTGCTGGGTGCTGCTGCCACAATGAAGGTGCTTGGAAAAAAAAGGGGTGTGGAGCATAGAATGAGGGCCAGCAGTTGTACATTTTTAAGATGTAAGTGCACAATGCAAACTGAGCTTTACCTTATTGCTCAGAAAGGTGTTTGAATCTCCATCTTGTTGCAGTTTTTGTGAGCCAGAGGAGTGGAGTCGCTTCTTGCAGAGCAGGAGGGATTTTATGTGTTGAGTTCCACTTGGTGTTTTGAGATGTTATTGTCCTGGAGATGGGCAAACTGGCTTAGGTGGTTTTAGGGAGGTGCTGGCTGGAGTTCCAGGAGGAATTGTGTAGCAGGGGTGGCATCCATGGAGCTGTCTGGAGAACAAATGTGGTGAGGAGCAGCTGAGGGACCTGGAGTTGTTCATCCTGGAGAGGAGGCTCAGGGGAGACCTTCTGGCTCTGACAGCTCCCTGAAAGGGGAGGTTGGAGACAGGTGAGGTTGGTATCTTCTTCCCATGAACAAGTGATAGGACAAGAGGAACTGGCCTCAAGTTGCACCAGGGAACATTTAGGTTAAAGCTGAGGAACAATTTCTTCCCCTCCAGGGTTGTCCAGGGCTGTCCCAGGCTGCCCAGGGCAGGGCTGGAGTCCCTGTGATCCCTGGAGGGGTTTCCAAGCAGTGGAGCTGTGGTGCTGAGGGCCATGGGGCAGTGGTTCCTGGCAGGGCTGGGTTAACTATTGGACTTGATGATATTAAAGGTCCTTTCCAACCAAAATAATTATGTGATTCCAGAGCTTCCCTGGGGTCTATGTTTGCTGGGGGTGCCATCCCTGAGAAGCCCCCCACACCTTGCTCCCCATTGCTTTCCTGACCACTGCTTGTCTCTGCTTTTGGGGATGTGGGCATCTTTGGCATCCTGTTTTCTAGGCATTTAAAGGGATGTTTTCTCCTTGGAAGTCACAACCCTGGGCACCACTGCACCTGACCTGAGCTGCTGCAAGACTAAAAGGACACGGGTAATAAATAGTAATATTGAAAACTTTAGCACCTCCGTGGAACAAAAGAAAGCCCAGGGAAGTAATTTCAGCCCCTATACTCAGTCACCTATCTGGCAACCTCTGCAATGAGTATTCTGGCAAGTTATATTGCTGAGGGAGAGTCTGACTTTCTGCAGTTGTCCAAGGCAATCTTTGATTCAATTTTGGATGCTGTTACTTAGACATCCGCTCCTGATGCGCTTACCATATTTTGCAAAGAGAAGATCTCTGTGAATTGAAAATTTCTGGTTATGTGCATTCAAGGTCATGCATAAAACAGTGTCTAGGATCACGGAAAGTTGAAGAATTTAATCAAAATACTGCTGTAGAGTTTAGTGTGTTTTGTAAGATTAGGAGGGGCACCAATAATGCTGTCAATGCGGAGCTCATTTGAACACTCGTGAGTTATTGAGCCTCAGAGCAAACCCCAGCACAGCCTAAATAGACAGTTTTCAGCTGTGTTGTTGGCAACAGGGGTTTCTGATAGTTCCTCTTCTGCACTGGAGAGGAACAAGGCTGCAGGAAGCCTGTAGATCAGAAGTAGGTTGTTGTTTGGTGGGGGAAACAATAGCAGGCTTTGGGATATCAGCCTCTTTGTCTCATTAATGCCATCAAAGAAAGACAGAGCAGCAGCCCTATACAAATTGAGTGACCTCCCAGTCCCAGCTAAAGAAAATGTCAAAATTCTTTAGTATTTTCAAGCCCACCCCGCAGCGTGGAGAATGGTGAGGCTGCAGTACCTCTGTCTGGCTTCAGATGGCTGCTCCACACAACAGGTGCCAACCCAGGAGGACACTCCTGAGGAGAGGGTTGGCTGGCAGGCCTGAGGCATCTCCTCAGGGGGTCTTCTCCTCATCCAAGGTGATCAGGAGTGCTACTGGTCACATGCAGGCAGAGGTAGGGGACACCTGAGTGATGCACTCGAAGAGCTTTTTCCCTTTCAGTGGATTTTATGGGGCAGGAGGTGAAATGGGAGTTGACTGTTTTCTTAGGTACCTGTAGAAAAAAAAAAGGTAAAATGACACTGATGTGTTTGCCACAAATATTTGGTGGAATTGGATGCAACCTGTAACATCTTCTCACCCTTATTGTCTCTTTAGATGGTCAAGACAAACCTCCAAGCAGACTGTGGTGGAGAATCAGTAAGTGTACTTTATGCCCTGATGTTTTGAACCTGGAATACCTGGATCATCCCCAAAAAAATTAAGAGCATGGAGGTACCCAAGGCTCTTTCCCTCCTTTGAAAAGATCTCATTCTGTAATTAATTTTGAGAATTAGTTAAGTTTGATGTATATGTTAGTATAGAGTAATACCTAATGCGTGGAATAAATCCATAGATGGCCTTAGCCGTGACTATGTTCGTGACCTTAGCCCCAAACAACTCCCCCTTTCTCCCAAATGAAAACCCAATCTGATTTCTTTTTAGTGATTTCACCTTCTAATAGTTTCCTAAATTCTGAAGTTGTTTTTACCAGCTCCACTGCTCCGGGAATGGTCTCTGCTCCCCTTTTACATTTCACAAAGCAGTTTAATGTTGTTTCTTGACACCGGGCACCGTGGTTAGGCAGCTTTGCTGAATCTTATTATTTCAGTTCACAACTTTTTCAAGTAGTTCATGATAAATCAAAACTTCTTTATGGGCTGATGTGCCAGATGTTGATGTGCCAATGTGCCTTGTCTTCCTAAACAGTGACGTGAAGCCCAGAGCTGACTCTACCTTATGGAAAACGCATGTGGAGGATGTATTCCTATGATGAGGGATTCCATGGCTTTCACAGGCTCTTTCAAACCCTCAGTCTCCTGTCAGGTGAAATAAGAAATGCAGCCTAAAGAGCGTGGGGCTTGGGGGGGACTGGCAGCGTGCGGAGCCGAAACCACTGCCGGAACCCCGGTACCCGCACATCCCTCCGTGGGCACAGATGCCAACCCCTTCCAAACACCTTCCCATCCACCCCCCACCCCCACCCCAAAATCTTTGTTTCGTCCCCTGCAAACACTGCTAACTACTAACTCATAAAACATATCAGCTGGGTTTATTACTTTTAACCATCTTTCCAATTGTGCTATAAAAGAAAGGCAGATGCCATTTTAAGATCTTATTATTATCAAGGGCCAACTCCTCCAGCAGCACCTGCTTAGCAGCAATCTGCTTGTTTATAGTCCTTTTTTTTATAGGTGACAGTTTAAGGTGGCTGTTCTCCTGTTACAAAGAGTTCTTTTTAATGTGGCAGAAGTGGCACGCACAGTAGGTGAGCTCCTTTCTTTCATCCAGTGATATTGAGAAGGGGTCGCAGGTTCACCTGTGATTTTTGCTTGACAGCTTCGCCACACACATCAGGCTCTGCCAAATGCTCCGCCATTAATTTATGATTTAAAGTAATTAACTTTTGCTGATTAAAGTAATTATTTCAAGTGCATTGCACTCAGGCCCAAATGATGCACGCAGCCCCCTCTCCAGTTTGAGCTAGCAGCATGCCAAGTGCTTAAAAGCTGCACCAGGGAGCTCGCAGTGGCTTCTGCCAGTCTAACAGATCTGCCATGTTTATGGCTGACTTGTACTAACTGCTCATTTTAATGCCGAATCCTGGCAGAACATTGACACAGTGTGAAACCTTCATCCGGTAAACAAGACAAGCTTCAAATTGGTGACATCGATGACAGTGAAAACTGTTTAAATGAATCTTGCCTCCAGCCTTCCAGAGGTATTATGTTTTTGAGCCCTGCTCCTTCTCCAGATTGGCTGTTAAACAATTTACAGCTTTATCCAGCCTCTGCCTTCAGCTTTATGCAGGTGCAAAAATCAGGCTTCTTTGGTGGATCGGAGGCCAAAAAAGCCCCAAACCAGCCTCACCTCCCACCCTCTACAAAAAAAAAACCCAAACCCAAAATCCCAAGATCTTACCAAAACCTTTTAAAGCAACGTGAGAAACGTGGAAAAGGAGTTTTCTTTGAAATCCCCCCTTTGAAAGTGTCCACTTGGTGTGAATCTGCCTGTCGTCTCCCTGAAGTTCACGGGGGTTTGTGGAGGAGCCNATTTCCTTTTAGTATTTTTTTTTTTCTGTTTTTTTTTTTTGGTTTGGTTTTTTGGGGTTTTTTTTTTTTTTTTTTTCCCCCCTGGGGAATATCCTCCCGCAAACAGCTGGGGGCTTTTGGCTATTGCCCTCTAAGTGCAAACAAGCAAACGGATATTTAAATCTCTAGGAATAAAAATATCCACGGTGGAAAAAAATATATTCCCAGTGCTATAAATACACTGAGCTGAAAAGATTCTTTATAAAATAATTTTAATATTTTTTTTAATCCAGTTTTAATTTGAGAAGGAAGCAGTTTTGATTGGGGGGCTGGGGTGGGGTGGTGTTTCTTTCCTGCTTTGCTGAAAAGCTATTCACATTATCTCTCTCTCTCCTCTTCCAGTGCAACTGTAAAGAAATCTAATTTCATCTGTAATAAAGCACCTGATGGGCAGTGATCCCTGGCAAACACTATTTCAGCTTAACGCTAAGCATTGAAAAAACATCATCGAAAAATAAAGATGCCAAGAAAAATCATCTGCGTGTTGGCTTGGCAGTAGTCCTCAGAAATGTGAGGGATAGTTCGACAGAGAGCCTGCTTTTTAGGTTTTTTTCCTGGTTTGTTTTAGTGTTTTTTTTTTTCCTTCTCTAACAAATGAAGTGAGGTGGGAAGGGTTGAGCACGGGAGGCAGGGAGGTGAGAGAGGGCAGGGTACCAGTGGCCGAGGAAACCCGCTCGCTTGAACTCTCCACTCCCTCTCGTAAGCAGTGAGCTTGCTGCCAAATTGGGGCAGTTTTGTGCTGCAAGCGAGCCTGGGCACTGAGCTAAGAGCACCAAGCTCATTTCTCAGGAGCCCCTGATACAAGCATGATGGGCTAGTGCTCTTATCCCAGTCCTCCCTCCATCCCTGGCCCCTCCCGTGCTTTAAACACACTCTGGCGAGCTTTTTTTCAGACAATAACAATGCTGCTTTTTAAGAACTGCTTGGCAAAGGGGTTTCTAATATGCCTGCCAGAAATTAAGATTCAAACAAATTGTTTTCACCATTTCTGACTTTCATTTCCAGGTCTTCACATCTTCCTATCCAATAACATCTGGTGTCTATGAAGATGTAATAGGGCTGGAAAATTAAGGTAGGATTTTTTTTGTTTCTAAGCAAAACACCCTTGGGATTTACTCGGTGCCTGATCCAAAGTCCCCTGAGCTGGTCAAGAGCTGGTTGGTGGACTCAGCCTCCTCTGACTACTCTGCAGTTGTGCCAGGCTTGAGTGATCCCCTGTCACACTCGTAATCCTCCAAGTGTTGTTGCAGGGTGGATAAGCTTGGGATGTAAAACTGCAGAGATTATGGAAGGCTGTGATTGACACAGGGAAGGCTGGCCAAGCCTGGATCTCCCACTAACACGAGCAACAATGCCACCCTGGGTGTTAAGATCCAATACCAAGGTCAAATACCAAGGTAAGGCAAGCACTTAGAGGTGCCTGGCTCTCACTGGCAACACCATGAGCTTGGTATCTTTGAATCTCTTGAGGTCTGTAGGTTTTGGGTGGGCGTTGAGCCAGTTCTGGGTGGGGCAAAGCAGAGATGCTGCCCCTGGGGAAGGACAACCTAGAGCAGAACCCCTGCCTCGGTCTTTCCCTGTGTTGAGCTGTGAAAATGCATAAGGTCTGGACAGATGGAAAGGGACCAACACAACAGACAGCAGGTACAAAGTATCAGAAATCTGGAATATGGATGCAGTAGCCCCTTTTTAATTTAATATCTCTAAAGCAGTGAATTATTAAAAGCATAAAAGTCCCATTACCGAATGGCACAATATATTAGTGGTTATAGGTGCTAAATCAAACCAAGGTACAAGGTATTAATGGGCAAAACGTCTGTGTTTAAATAGTTGTCTGCTTATTAAACCTCTGACTAAGGACATGCAAACCAAGTGGCTAAGATTTTTTTCCACTAAAGATGATAAATTGTGATTACTGAAATATTTTAAACATATTTCCAAGCAAGCCAATCTTATTAAAAAGGAAAAGCCAGCGATCCAAATTTTCCCTAGCAGCTTTACCTGTAATGACAGTGATACCTCTGCAGGTCACTATAAATTGATTTTCGCTGTGCTGTGCTAAACCCTCACTGCAGTCTGGTCCCTAGTTTTTGAGATTTTTTTTTATTTTTTTTTTTTAACAGCATCTTTCAGGATGAAGATGTGCAAGTCTCAAACAGGCCAGACAAGCTGGAATTGATGCCTCGTGACTATTGGGCTGGATGGTGTATAATGTGAGCATAACTATTTTCCTGCTATAGCATACCCCTCAATAGGAATAAGTGCACTTACTTGACTCAATCAGCCATCTGTGACTCCATCAGCCACAGTGGAAACTAATGGTAATTGCCAATTGTTAACCAGACAATAGCAGATGCTAACTTTAATATCCAACAGTGCTCTTCCGAGCATCTTTATGTAGACGTGGCCTTACTTAAATGTGTGTTTTCTTCCCCAAAAATACTGCAACTTAGTAAAGGCTGGTTAGCTGAGGAAGCTATGTGACTTGAAGCAATGAACTCGGAGGAATGGCAGCTGATGTTCTGTTTCTGGGCTGTAATATCCATAATGTAAAAATTTAGAAGGTTGGATTTAAAATTATCTGTCAAAATAGAGCTTTTTTTTTTCCCAGTTAAATTTTACTAAGGGCCATGCACTGGATGCTAACACGGGAGTCATGTCTTTCCTGGCAGTGTCCTTGCCTCCTATTAGGTAATCAATTAGTCTCAGAACATTAAAAAGCAAAATGCTGCAACAGGATTTTCCACCAAATTCAAAAATATTTACTAAAGGATTTCACTGCTCCCCGTGTATTTACATCTGAGCGCGAAGGCCGTGGCTCCACAACATAATGCTGTTGTTTTGGCACCAGGACAGCTTTTCAGCCTCCACCCCGGAGGACATCTGGAATCTTCTGGGTCACGGCGGTTCCTTTTTGCAGAGATTTGCTTGCCTGGAGTAATGAATGAGCCCATTTTCACTTTGACTGTGGCCCGCAGTCTACGAGAGACATTAGGAGCAATTTGTAGTCAACGTGCAGGTCTGTTCCATCTAAAATATTATCAATGAGCTTGTCAACCCGAGCCTTAACCTTCTTTGTTATTTTCATCTGCTCCTCTCTCAGATGTCTCTCCTCGTACCCATAACCTCTGAAGACTAGCAACAGGATGTCATACACCTGTTTTGCTCAAGGCTGGGACTCGGAGCCCTGCGCGATATTGTGTAGGCATTGGCTCGCTTGCTGCTTTGCTCAACGTATATGTCAGAATGTCAGATGATAGTTGTTGTATCTGCAGCTGTTGCATGAGCAGAGTGCCAGGGGCACAACTTTCCTGCAGTGAGCTTTAATTTGCTCTCCCCTCCCTGAAGAGCTCCCGCGCTTCACCTTGCTGCTGCTTGCTGCAGCTGGAGTAGAGCTCAGCCCACGTGCAGCTGAGGATGCGAGACGGCAGGCAGGGAGGCAGGGAAGCAGGCAGCAAGGCTCAGCAATGGCCAGGGTAAAACTTTACACTGGCTAAAGGTGTTTGCAAACTCTGCTCTTTGCATCTTCCCTCGACGTGGCTTTTTACTTAATTGTTTGCAAGGAGGTCTTGTACACGCTGAGGGATTTATATTTGCACGAGTCAATCTGTAGGATATTTGGATGTTGTTCCAAGAGAGCTTCTTGTAGCCTAAATAAGCCATAACCTGCCAAGATATTCATGAGAGATCTGACTGGGTTTTTGACTGCTCTCAGAATTAGGTTGACAATCAAAACAGATGTAGAACGAGGCTGCAACTGGATTGCCAAAGGCAAAGAAAAAAACAACCCTCCTGTCAAATTCTTTAAAGGCACGAGCTGTTAAAGCACTGTAATACATGGCAATAGTGGACATCAGTAAGTAGACAAGGACACATATGTCCACCTTCAGCTTTGTGCGGGACGGCGGATTTGTTTTACAAATTAGGTAGCAAGGGCATTGGAATAAATGCTTTAAAATACACAGTTGGTGAAACTTTAAAAAGACACAGCATCACTGCATGAATATTGCAAGATGTTTCTCAGGGTTGTTTTTTTTTTTCTAGAGAAGACGTGCTTTTGCAGGGTGGCTGCATTTCCGAGTGACATACTGGGACAGCACGCATCATCTGTAATTTAAAAGAAGAAAGCAATAGAGAGTTTGATTAAAAAAGCAACATATTCCTGTATTACTGGGTATTGCTTTGGTCGCATCCATTATGCAAGTAGACACGAGGCATTTTGTCTTCTCGCTCGAAATGTTGACTAAATCAAGGCTAAATATATGGAATGAGGCTTCATCTTTAATAAGGAGGACAGATGCAGTGGCCTAACGTGTACATCTGTATCTTGTCTAAGAGCTGCAACTCATAATTCTTGCATCTAGGTCTTCTTAACCGACAGGAAAGGAGAGAACGTTGTGGGATGAAGCACAAGCGTGAAAGACACTGGTGGGGAAGAAGAAAAACAACTGGTCTCCAGCTGCCTGCTGGGAAAACCACTGGCTGAAGGGACATCTCTGGAGGGACAGATGCATCAGCATCTAAGGTCGTTGTACGGTAGGTCTTCATGGTGTTGCAGGATAAGGATGATTGACATATATTTAATGAAACCTTTGCTTGGGGAAAATGCTGATTCATTCAAAAGGGAAAAGTTCACAGGCAAGGGTTTCTTTCAATGAATATTCCAGTTTGGAAAACAGTCAGAGAATGAATCATAATAGTTTTCAAGAATGTTTTGCTAATACAGAATTTTTTTTGGTGAAATGACCTTTGCTTTTGGAACACAGTTCCTAGGTGCTTTTCAAAAAGACAGATATTTCAGAATTACAGAGCTTGAATAATATTTTAACCTCGGATTTTTTTTTTTTTTTTATAAAGGTTTTTCCTCTGCAGAAGTCTGCTTGCCTTATTTTAGTCTTGCCTTATTTTAGTCTTGAACAGCAGCAGAGGGATCAGAATGGTAAAAGAAATATGCACCTTTCCACCCCAAACCTACTCCTAAATACTGCCATCTCTGCAAATCTTTCTGTATACAAAGTAAAAATATTCCAAGCACGCCTCGAATCTTCTGGCTTTGCCTGGGATGTGCACAGCAGCATCTGCCTGCCCTGCAGCTCCAGGGAAGGTTCCTGCACGGGCTCTGCTTGGTCAGGAACCCAGTGCTGAGTTGTGCTCGTCAGATTGCTGTCTAATGTGCGTGAGCCAGAGCTCCTGGGTGGGTGCCTGCCACAGAGCTGGGCTGCTAGCCCGTGCCTAGCAAGTTGGCTTGATGGTCACTTGGCACACGTGGTCCATGGCACCGAAGCCAATAGCACTGAGCAGTTGAGCGTTAGAGGACCTGGTCCCTGCTGGCAAAATCACTCTCCCTGCTCCATCGATGAAGATGGATTGGTCCAAGTGGAGCAGCAGGTCTACAAGCCCAAAAATAAGCTGGAAATGAGAGCTCAGGTCTCTCTGACATCCTGGCCAGATCCTCCTCCCCTTAGGGCTAGGATGGGCTTTGTTCCATGGGGACCTCAGGGCATCTCTGGACCTGCAGAGCACAGAAGCCCTCGGAACAAAAGGTCATTGACATATCTTGTGGCTTGTTTCCATTTTCTCTTCTTCCCCTCCCTATATTAATACTTCTCTAATCTTTTTAATTAAAATTCCATCTATTTTTGATACCTCGCCACCAGATCCAACGCTCTAATCCCGAGTGAAGGACGGATTCCCTCCACTGCAGTGTGAGGAAATGTCATTTCTTGCAATGTTATTTCCAATCAAGTTCACTAATGTTTACTTATATATTTATTTATTTATTTATTTTTTCTTCCTTAGCATTCAATGTTTTCATATCCTGGTTAGATCTTGATAGGAAAATACAAAAACATGTCAGGAGAGTGGTTCAGTTACAAATGGAGTGCAAAAATTATTCTGGAGAAAGCCCATTTGTGTGTGATTTCTAGCCTAATTCTGCAAACCCTGGTGGTTTGGAGAGTTTAGCATCCAGAGGTTTGGGTACTTGCCCAAACTAACCCTAAAATGCAAACCTTTGGAAGCTTGCCTTTCAGTTCAGTGTGTGATATAAATAGCTCTGCTAGGAGCAAACAAAGGAGGTATTGCATCCAGCAGCCAAGAGAGACTGCATGAAACACTCGATCAGGCTGCGTTTTGGTAACCCAGGCTGCGCTCCGTCTTCTGCCTTAGCAACGCTGCACGTTGGAGAGGTGCTGCTACTCCTGCTGATATTAATTTTGAATTAATACAAATACTGAGTTGTACTCAGTTTTGGGCCCCTCACTCCCAGAAGGACGTTGAGGGGATGGAGCGTGTCCAGAGAAGGGCAATGGAGCTGGGGAAGGGTGTGGAGCCAGGAGTGTGGGGAGGAGCAGCTGAGGGATCTGGGCTTGTTGAGCCTGGAGAGAAGGAGGCTCAGGGGAGACCTTCTAGCTCCTGAAAGGAGGCTGGAGCCAGGTGAGGTTGGGCTCTGCTCTCAAACAACAAGTGATAAGACAAGAGGAATTGTACTTAAGTTGTGCCAGCAGAGGTTTAGGTTGGGCCTGGGAAACAATTTATTCCCAGCAAGGTTTGTCAAGGGCTGTCCCAGGCTGCCCAGGGCAGGGATGGAGTCCCTGTGATGCCTGGATGTGTTTCAAAGCTGTGGAGATGTGATGCTGAGGGACATGGTTTAGTGGTGGACTAGTGGTTAACAATTGGATTTGATGATCTTAAAAGTCTTTTCCAACGTACATGATTCTATGATTTGATGTAACACCCTTAGTAGCCCCTTCCATAGCTTTGAGCATTTAATTCTTCTAAAAGCCAGATCTGTACGTGCAAAACAATGTTAAGGATGTAAGTTGACAAGAGAGAGCAAATATCAATTTGCAATTGAAAGACAGAACTTCCAGGGAAGCAAAGCAAGACAGTGAAAGCCCAGAGCATCCTCCCAGTTCAGCTGACACCCAGCTATTTAGGGGAGGTGTCAGAAAGAATCAGGCCACTTTATCTATGTCACCTTTCTCATGTTCCCCTTTTCTTTGCGGCTGCTCCTCTTTGATGACAATTTGCTGTAAAATTGCTACTCAGCCAGACCTTTTTCTTTTTTTTTTTTTTTTCTTCTTCTTGTGTGCCTCCCCTGACCCCTGCTCTTTCCATTTGGCAGAGCTGAACAGCCAGAGCCCTAAATCACCCTCCTGCCTGCAGCGGGTTGGGGCACGGTGCCTCTCTCCGGCTTCCAGCTGGCGGTTGCTTTCCACTCCTGGTTTTCTTAGTCCCGCGGAGCCGGCGCATTCTCACGCTGTCCAAAAGCCAAGGGCTGGGTTCCTAATAGAGAGACCACTGATGAATGAATGGTGCAGGGGCTTTTCCATGAGTCTCTATTACTAATCAATGAGCGTGTTTGACATCCCGTGTTGGAGAATAGCTGTCAATAGCTCTTTCTGGTGCCGAAAGAAAATGGGAAACTCTAATACTGGCATTACATCACTGGTGGTAGCTGGTTATTGATGTCATCATTCCTGTCACTCACCTGATATATACAGCCCGCAGTGACTCACATCCAATCTATAGAGGTATGGATTTGAAAATAAACATCAATAGCTTTAAAATCACTGTACAATTGAGGGGATGCTAACTCAAAGTGGTGATGAATCTTGGATTCTCTTGAGCCTGTTTCTATATATTTCACTCTCATAAAGGCTCTGTGTGGTCAGTTGCCTGCGCCGTTTGACAACGCATTAGATATTCGGATTGCAACGAGGGTCTGAATAACTGGTTCCTGGTTCTCAAATTGTCTTATGGGTGAATACATCTATCAAACGTGCATAATAATGTCTGCAATGATATGTTGCCTATTTACTGCTATGAAATTCCAATGCCTTATTGCGTCAACCTTCCGCATCACTCGGAACAACCTTCAGGAGACGCTTTTGCCTCATGATCCTTTCTTCTACCTGTGCTGTTTGACCTCAAAACCTGAGGAAGGGGGACGTGGACGTTGTCCCTTTTCTTAGAGGCTGACTCCTGGAGGTCTGGCTTCCAGTGAGCAGCCAGCGCGAGCAGCAGCACCTGTGTCCCGACGCCAGACAGCTGGCACGCTCTGTGCGTGCCACCGCGCGCCATCTGTGCCAGCCGTCACGGGCCAGTTACGTGACTGGAGGGGGGGGAAAGTGAGGAGGAAGAAAGGAAGTTCATGCCACAACAGAGGTTGGGTTTTCTGCAGCCCTACGTCGTGCAGTGAAATTTGCTGTGGGGTAGGGTTTCTTTTCTTTCTTTCTTTCTTTCTTTCTTTCTTTCTTTCTTTCTTTCTTTCTTTCTTTCTTTCTTTCTTTCTTTCATTTCATTGCAGCTTTTCTGGGTGATTTAAAGCACAGGACACGCAGCGGGAAATAAACCTTTAGAGGTTATGTGGAATTGTTTGGGGTATTCTACGTATTTTTCCAAGACATGAAGAGATAAAGAGGGTTTGTGGGGACAGTACGAGGGGTGATGGGTTTAATGTGAGAGAGATTTAGACTGGGAGAAGGAAAAAATGTTTTATGCTGAGGGTGGTGAGCCCCTGACCCAGGTTACCCAGAGAGGTGGTGGCTGCCCCATCTCTGGCACCATTCCAGGTAAGGTTGGCCAGGGGTCTGAGCAGTGTTGCAGATGTCCCTGCTCCCTGCAAGGGGTTTGGATGAGATGGTCTTGAAAGGTCCCTTCTAAACCATTCTGTGATTATTTTTCTTTAGAAACCAAAGAAGAAAATAATTCACAAATAGGGTGTTCCTTTGCACTGCGTGGAATAAAGAGCTCATCAGTCTCATGTAAAAGAAAGAGGACTCCCACATCTCCACTGTCCACTGGAAGCTGCCACTTTGCCAGCTCAAATCCAATGACATGGTTTTCTGGTTCAAGCTGGAGTCCCTGGAGCTCCTCGTTGCCACCTGGCTTTGCCATGGCCCAAAGTGATGGCAGAGGATGGTGCCTGCACTTAGAGGTGCATGACGTGATGTGGCCATAGTCACCTCTTATGGGATGCTGTTACTTCTGCAAGAGTAGAGCTTACTGATGGTGAGAAGGCACCATGGAGTCTTTGGTCCCCTCTGTGTCTACATGCTGTGCCACAAGTTGACCCTCTTTCTCAGGGGAAGAAGCTCTCTAGCACAGTCCAAAGCCAGGAAAAAACAACAACTTTTCTTCCCCACTCTTCTCCATGTCTTTCATTCCAATACAGCAGGTCACATCTGTGTGACACCAGGAGGACATTGTGGAGCCGTTCCCAAGCCTGCGTGGTGAACACTGTGGCTGCGAGTCCCCTCGGGGGTGGAAATGAACTCCAAACAAATGCTTCTTCCTAGGTGCAATGCACATAAGTGCATTTTTGGATCATAGTCCAAGCCTGCATCCTTTGTGAGCCGGTGAGTGTGCCAGGATGACTCGCTTTTTCTCAGTCCAGCACTTCTCTGTTGAGCAGAGACAGAGTTGGGAGCATTGCACATCAAAGAGAGGGGAATTAATGAATGAGAAAACCTTGACATTTACACAATTTAGTCATGTTACTTTTATTTAAGGTATTTTTTTTTTTCGTGGAAAGGGTGTAGAACCCTTAGTGAATAGACCTGTTAATGCCTCTTGCTTTTTGTGTTTATATGTGCCAGCTCTAATAATTGTCACGTCAACCTAAGTGAGAAACATCCAGACACGTTTATGGAAGAAGCCGTAGGGCTTTAGTTCAAGTGACTTCTGCTTCTCCTGGGTGGGGAAGAGGGAACGGCAATAAACAACAGAAATTTGTTGGTTTCTCAGCAGCAAGATTTATTACGTGTAAAAATGTAGGACCTCTGAAGCCATTAATTATACATAAAGTCAATAACCAATCTTAATAGAACTTAAAGTGACAAAAGCGATGACATTTAAGAAATAAGCTTCCCCATACTGCGAGCCTGTGACCATCAGGGAAAGGAAAAAGGCTTAAAACATGCTCTGGAAATGCAGTAATTGTCACTGCCATTTTCGGATTTCATTAGAGAAATCTGCTTTCCGTGGAGGTTTATTAGGAAAGGGAGAAATTCTGGATCACAGAGGTCAGGTCTGTGACTTGGATAAACTGTAGAAGAAAACAGGAATCTAGGGTAAAAAAGTATGACAATTTGCTCTGTTGTGATATCAGCTAAGTTTTTAAAACATATGAAACTGCATATTGTCTCTGCAGTTTTATTTACCCCCATATAAATTAAGCAGAATCATATTGAAGAGAGAGAAAAATCGCAGTGCTGATAGTAGTAGCTGTAACAGTAATAATTCCACCACAGTGCTACTTATATCCAGAGAGTGGAATCTGATCAAACCTGACAATAATTAATGCATCTGAGTTTAGACTTGAATCTTCTGTTAGTAAAATTTATAAGGCATAGATGTTTCCACGAAAATCCAAGCTTTTAAAAGAAGTCCTGGTGCGCAATTTAGACCTTGATTCTAATGTGATTATTAATCTTATGCAAGGCAAGAAGGTCTGCTATGAAATCATCACTAATTTATACTCCTACAGCACAGTTTATCTCATTTGCTTTGTACCTTCTTTTTTTTTTTTCATGGAAGATCAAGAACCAATTCTTGGCCATTATTCTTGACGGAAATGATTTGAAATGAGCCAGAGTAGCAAGAAAAGCAAGGCCCACACATGAATGTGTGTTGCCAGGTTCTGGATATATATATATATATATTTAGTTTTTTTTACAGCTGCCTAATTGAGGAAATATATTTTGTGTTTCATTCTTTGTTTCAGGGGGTGGGTTGGTTTGTTCACTTGTTTCCTTGGGAGCGGGGAATTTTTGTCGCTTCTCGCCCTTGTTCCCGTTTGCAGGAGCAGGCGTTGGGGCTGTTAGCAAGTGACATGCCCGGGAATATAAAAGAGCACTACATCTTTGGAGCTGTTCAGTGGTATTCCCCAGCATACTTGTTTGTTAGAATTTGAAAGAAGCTATTGAACTGAAAGGAGGGACAAACAATCTCCGGGCGGACAAAGCCAGCGAGAGGCAGGAGCGGCCAAATTTCCATGAAACGCTCTTGTTTCAATTCATATTCAAATGGGGCTCCTAAGCAGCTGGACAACCTCTCTGTGGCCGGCCACAGCTGATAGTCCTAGCCAAGGAGAAATCACATGCCATTTGCTGAGAGCAGATGAAAGGTGTGTGGTTTAGTCTTTTCAGTGCAAGAGAATGAACACTGAACTAACACGCTACGTCGAGATGTTGGGCAGAGTTTTAAGCGCCACGGAGCAGATTCTCTGCCCCGCGAATTGGCATCGTTGTCTTTGAACTCATTCAGATGATGCTGATTTACAGAAGCCAAAGATCAAGCCAAATGCTCTTGTTTCTGTAACTAATTTTGATGCCCTTCTGTTTAATGGTTCTTCGAGGGCAATTATTATTTCTTACAAATGTGCCCGGGCAACAATGACTCTATCAGCTAATAATTTAATCTGTGGAGGGCCAAGTCCTACAGCCCTTATTAATTTAAAACTCATGTGGTAGACATGTGGAGAGAGATGAAAGCCTGGGTCAAAACTGCCTTTTGCATATCAGGCTACCTCAGTCTTTGGAAGATCCTTGTTGTGAGGCAAAGTACCCCAAATTCTCTCTGATTTTCATCTTGCACCTTTCTGAACCCCCTCAGACTACAAAGGTGCTTCTGCAGACCCCACTACCTGCTCAGCTTGAGGTGCAGAGGTGACACGTGGGCTCTGCACCTCCTAAATAACACTATCCCAGGGTTTGCTCTGCCAGAGGCTGTGCCAGCAGCTCTACGGACATTTTGTCTAGAACTATGTGGTGCAGAGCATCCTTTATTTTATTTCTCAGGCTCCAAGTTTTTCCATAGCATTAATAAGCATTGGCTATAATTTATCAAGTGATGTTTCTACAGGTTTATTGTGAGTTATTGCTATTGTTTGCTTTGAATATGGCTTTATGTGCTGGGTGCTTTACAGTCATAACTTAATTATTCTTTCTCCTTCAGTCTCTGCACTGTGGCCACATTTGTAAAGGTAAATATCAGGAATTACTGGGAAATTTTAAAAATAACTTCTCACAGGAACTGGGCCAGGTTAAAGATGTGGTTTTGTTGCATGATGTTGTTTCTTTTATTCTAATCATGTGCATGCTACTTAAGCAAGCAAGGAGGTCTTGGTTGATTTTCTTTCCCCCTAACTAGACTTTCCTCATACCTTCTCTCCCCCATTGGACTTTCTTCTTGGGTCACAGGAGCAGCAGTGTGTGCATTTATTGGGCAGGAGGTGGGGACTTGCCTCTGCTTTTGGATCAGGTTGGAGAATGGGAGTGGTGTCAGTGATGGTAGGACGAGCAGCTGGATGATGGTAGTTCCCATGGCACTAGAAATATTAAAAGAAGAATCTAGAACTGGAAACACTTCACTAGCAGTAGTTCTACACCCCAATACGAGGACCACAACCACAGCAGAAGATTTATGGCTTGACTTTGACACCGTGGAAGGCAGGACAAGAGGTTTGTGTTTCTAGCTCTGTCCCTGTGCTCCCTGCAGCCACCACCTATTTGAGGCTCTGGGATAAAGATAAGGAACGTGTATGTGTATGGGCCTTGCAAATGACCAAGAACCACATTTTCTCCTTGCCTGGGGTAAATCAGATGGATAAATAAGCCAATTATCATTGTCCAGGATGTTTAAATGTTTAAATGATTTCCATATTCAGTGTTTTCCCTAACAAAGCCATGTTTTATACTCCTAACTAGCAGTCCACAGTCTGTTTCTGTCTCTGATTATCAGACTTTCACTCTAAATATTTTCCTTTTATATTGACAAACTTTATTTTCTCTAATCCCCTTCTACTATGATACTAATAGACTTAAGAGTTTTACAAGCAGTGACGGAGAAAATAAAATTTCCTCTGTTAATTTTGAGGTTCAGCTGCCACCTCTATAAATCTGTGGTGAGCAGATCGCTCTAAAGTAACTATTCTTTAATTTATTGCCTGAAGATAAAATTAGATAAATGAGCAATTACCTTCATTGACATAAAAATATGTTTATGTAGCTGAGTTGATGCAATGCTGATGCTCCTTGAATGGTGATAGTTGTCATCAGGAAATACCCAGTTCTTGCTGGATCACTACCCCAAATTCTTTTCTTCAGGAATTAGAGCCAAAAGAGAAATCTGGGTAGATGGATGCAATATTTCTCCAGTAGCAGAACAAGTCTAGCAACTACTTCTGCACATGGTGGCTGTCTGCAGTGGGCAGGATGGAGTTATGGGGAAAAAAAAAGAGAAAATTCAGCTTGTTCCTCAGCGTGCAGAATTTGGCTCCTCCAGCACAGTAGTTAAATACACCCTGATGCCTCCAGTCTCTTTGTGTTGCCAATATTTAATCTGGATTTACTTTGGAGAGCAAAGTAGGAGTGAAGTGGCAGTTTCTCTGCTAACTCCTGATGAGGCTGAAATTCAGTATCTGAAGTTCATTTTTATTAACAACTAGTTTTCTGGCCAGACTAATATCCATAGAGAGAAATATATGTATATATAAAAATAAACCAACTCAGACTGAAAGACGGGGAAAAAAAGACACAAAAACCCTTGCAAGATGACTAACACCCTCACTATATTAACACTATGAAATTTATCCTCCTTGAGTGTTTTTGGTTTTTGGGGTTGTTTTTTTTTGCCTCGGAATACTTATTTCCCAAGAACCAAATCAGTAAAAGCTACCTTTTGGCTTCCACAGCTTTCCAGAGTCTTCCATGGAGCAAAGTGGTTTCATGGAATGCATTCTGAATTTATCCTTTAATTTGGTTTTACACAAGTAAAACCTTTGAGGGAGTGCTCTTCGCTTAGGAAAATTGGACCAAATTGCCAAATGGAAAATAGAACTCTTTGTGCACTTTTTTCTTTAAGAAATAAAAATCTTTACCTAGGGGAGGAAGTGATCTGGATTTGGTGCAAATAATTAAGCAAAATAGAGAAATTACTAAGAAAAGAATTACTTTGTTGTTGTTTTGGTGGGTTTTTTGTTTGGTTGTTCTCTTTGGTTGGAGTTTTTTTGTGTGTTTGGGGTTTTTTTAATGTAAATGGAAAACAAATGTCTGAGAACGACATTGAGCTTGCTTAATTTTTTCTACTCAAATATTTCTTGGGTTTACATTGAGAAATGTAGTGTATTTGCTATCTTTCCATCATAGGTGGTTTCAGGATGGAAATAATGCTATTGAAATCGGCACAAGTCATCATACAGAGCTACAATAAATCCTGCATTGACTTCCAGGAGTTGTCCTTACAAGACATACTTGTTGAATTTTGAATGTCACCAGAGAGCCTCAATTAGACTGGGGTTTGTCCAGATCTGTGCTGGGAACAGCAGGAACTTGTGATGAGACCAACCAACTACTCCAGCCACACCCCCAGAGTCACAGAAGATAATGATTATTTCCCCAGAAAATAAATAGCTGTGGTTTCACTGGTGTCTCTGATTCTGAGACAATTCCTACCAGCTGAAGGTCTGACCTGTGGGGAAAAAACTCTCTGCTAAGCCTTTGACTTCAACGAGCTTGTAAAAGAGACAGTTGGTGTTGGCATCTGAATTTTTACATTGGAATGAATATGGAGGTGATGAAAAACAGCATCAGGTCCACTTTTTAGTGTTTAGAGGCCCTTGCAACTGTGTCTCAGCTGTAGCTGACAACAATAACTCATGCCAGGAGAACTTACTCAAACAGGTGGCCAAAATTTCAAGTTAACTACTTATTTCATGATGGATGTTGGACTTAAATCTCACAAAGAAGCCTTCTGAAGATGCACTAGTGAAGTATTCACTTAAAAGTGGGAACACACCATACCAAAGCCAAGAGGGAGAGGTAATTTGATAGACGAGCTCAACTAAGTGATACTAGCACATTGTTTATCTTCCTAGCCATCAGGTTAAGAGCTGTTGTGCATAACTTTCTTAACCTTAACCTCATCTGTTCATCTCTTGGGACTTCAGACTAGTGCAAGGGCTAAAGGAAAATTAATGCTGAGGTTGGTTCTGGTAACTGTTTATGTCTGTATGCAAAGGAAGAAGGGGGAAGAACTTGAAACTCTCCCTTCCCAATGAAAGCTTTTAATGAAATTAGGTCTTAGAAATGTGGAGTGTGATCTTTGATTTTGCTGAAGATTGTGACTAGACTTGCCAAAACCAACTGCAAAAAACTCTGAACGTGTGTAAACTTCCCACGTGACGCCCGTGAACTTGATACATCCCAAAGCAAGAGCCCGAGTGCTGCTGTTGACATTCCTAAAGTCTTTACAAACAAGGAGAACAATATCTGCTCTTTACAGATTACTGTGGTCAGGTTCCTGTGTACAGCACGAGTGACCTTTCCGAGCTGAGCAAGCTATATGTACTCAACCCTGAGTGTTGTAAAAAGCTCAGGTGTATCATCTTACTGGGAGTTAATATGAGATACATGAAGAATGATTTTTACAGTATCCAGCTGCCCAATATCAAATGATTGAATTTTGCCCTGGAAAAAGAGAACCTTTCTCTCATGTAAATATAGAGATCTATACTGCTGGGAAACTGTATGTTGTGCACAGTCAGTGTCAAGATTATGCTATTTGCTCTCCAATCCTCTTCACCTGTGGATATCACTCCCTACAATTCCCTGGAAGAGGTTGTAGGCACCAAAGAGGTGCCCATGGTGAGCTAATCCCAACAGTGCAGTTGGTAATGTCCTTCAAATGGAACTCTACTGCCTTCCTCTGATGAGATATCAGATCTGACCTGCTTCAGAGCAAGCTCTTAGGAAGGAAGAGGAACTGTGAGAGAATGCAATGCATATGGGCTGTTCACAAGGAGGTTTCTAGCCTCTGGATGAGATGCTGCACTGAGCCAAGCATTGTGCTGTTGTTAAAATCAACTCTCTAAGTCAAACCAGTGCCAAAGAGGATGGAGGGGAAGGTTGGGCAGATGCATAGGGTCCCGTGGGACTGCTGGAGAATGAGAAACATGGGAGAGAGCTTTTGGTTGCCTGGAGTCCCTGGAGCCCTGTGGTCACATGCCAGAAAGTTTCTGCCTTTTCTGTTTCAAAACTAACCTCGTTAGGCTTGTTTGTAGCACAACACAGGTCCTTCCCAAACAGGGTTTGCTTCCTCTGCATCAGCTTTTGTACTCCGAGGGCTCTACGGGAGAACCTTTGTGCAAATATGAATCAAACCTTCATTTTCTCAGACCACAGCTCATTAGGCTTTTTCCACTGTTCTTACACTTCTGCTGTGTAAGCTTAATTTTAGTGTATCGATGAGTCTTCTGGAAATAGAAGTCTGAACAATAGCGAGGTTTGGAAGGTTCATGGGCACATCCTAACTTTGCAGCTAGGCTCAGACTTCATTTTTTGATTAAAGAAATATGAAACAAATATAGAAAATGTATAATCCAGATTTTACTCTAGTATTCATATATGCAGCTGTAATAGAAAAAAATTATATATATATATAAGTAGTGTCTCAGGCTGTCAGCGAGTCCTGTTCTGCCTCTTAAAACCCAAGCTTTGCTGGTTAGGGGGAGTGAGATAATGATAGAAACATCCTGTGAGATTGTAACCCAAGTGTTTTGGTGGTTGAACTTGAGGAAAGGGCACATATTATCAGCTGCATTCCGTTCTCAATTCACTACAGGAGACTGTGAGAGGAAATGGTCTAAAACCAGGCGATCAATAATTTGTATAGTGAACACAGTGTGCCATTAAGTGGTCTAATCTTTAGATCTCTTCAAACATAAGGTGATACAGAAGTGGAATGACTACCAAGGAGAAAGCAACCTGAGGTGTAATTCATAAGAACAAAGACTGAAAGGGAAGTTGTACTACACTATATTTTGCACTGCAAAACCTGATAGGTCACAGAGCCTGGGTAGTCATTCTCAAAGAGTTCCCTACAATCAAAGCTTATGTAGGAACTAAATTGAGGCAGCCACAAAGCCACCAATGTCTTCTGTAGAATATTTGCTTCTGTGTGACCTCCTTCAAAGTAACTTTTTGTTTTGAATGCCAGAAATCAAGGTTTTCAGTTACTGAAGGTTCTCTTGTTTGCCTTTCCTATCTCACTCAAAATCCCTAAACTGCCAAAAAGAACTACTTGGGAAATATTCTGCAAACAAGTGACCTCAACCATCTAAGAAGACACAGAATGCATGTTACAATATTAAAAACCTGAACAACCCTCTCTAGAATCTCTTTAGAGGTCCCAGTATTTGAAAGAGAAGCACAATCCAGTAACTCCCGTGTCAGTGTTTTTGCAATAGTACAAAGAAATAAAATTCCTTGGTGTATGGAGAAAACAAGGTAAGAGACACCCATTCCTTTTTGAAGGTTGTGTTAGGCTGTACCATTCTGATTTAATTAATCTATTAAGTAATTTCACAGAATCATAGACTCATCAAGATCCATTGGGCCAGAAAGAGCTGTTGTAATCATTTAAGGTGATCTGTGTAATGTGGACCATAAGATTTCCCAGAATTGTTGAATTTCTTTGAATTGAAATGGAATTGAATTTAATTAAATTAATCTTTTAGGGGAAAAACTTAATCTCGGTTTCAAACCAATGGTTTCACTCATGTGAGGGAATAGTCTGGGGAAGAATTTTTCTTGAGTAAGGGACTAAGTAACTTGAATAACAATGATATTGCCTTTGTCTCCTTGTACTATCAAAGTGATGATTAGGTCTGAACTTGACTTTTAAGACACTAATACATTTCCAGGGGTGACTCACTGAGTGAGAAGAGAGTTTTCAGTACTATGGGTCTGAGTAGATTAGCAGACTGTCTGTAAACTGAGGGAACAAAATAAGGAGGGAGAGAAGAAAAAAACCAAGGAGAGAATGAAACTTGGAATTGGAAAAACAATTCCAGTTCCAGAGAAAACATTTCATTACATATGATGGGTTTAAAAGCAGTTTGCCTGGTGACTTTTTATTTAGGCATTGTGTGAAACATGGCATTGTTCCTTACAGGAAATAAAGAACAAGAAATCTACTTACTTCTTGCATACTTGTATTGAAAGTGGTATGAAGTTATAATGTGGAAGTAATAGCTCTGAAGCACAGCAACCTTGTGGTATTTCCTTTTGGAGCTGCACAACATTATCTAGTAATGAGAATACTTGGACTGGAAGGATGTTGCTGACTCCCAGAAGTTGAGCCTTTTATTTATTCTTTTTTTTTTTTTTTTTTTTTTAATGCAAGTTTTTATTAAATATCTGTAGCATATTGATAATATTCAGACCTTTGCTTACAGAGGGAGATTAAGATCCCTTTGGAGAGAGCTTGGGGTAAAACCTGGAAGTGCTGAATATCTGCTACCACCTCTGAATTCACACTTCTCTGTTCCTGGCCTTTTCTCCAAAAGTTTCTATGCTTGAGTTTCCATTGTCATACTCCATTGCTAACTCAGTTGGACTGAATGCTGCATGAAAAATCCAGAAATAATTGTAGACTAGAGAAGGCTGCCTTGGAATTGGCTGAACAAACAGGTACGTTGAGTCTGTGCTATGCACTGGACTCTTGGGTTGAGCGTGGCCATTGCAACGAGGTACCTAGAGATGTCTTGTATCCTGAGTTGTGACTTCTGCTGCTAAGTCTCTGTATGTGGGGAAGCATTTTATTGCCAGGTTTAAGGACTATATCCCCTAACATCATGTTTTGGTTGAATTACCTTCTTGGAGTTTTGTTTAATTAGAACTTGAGTAGTCTTTGAGTAATTCTGCCTTTCACAAGTGGGCTTGTTCCTGAGATGCTCTTTTGGGCTGTAGGTCAGGGAAGCAGCACAACACAAGTGAAGGCAAAGAAGTGATGGGCATTTCCACTTACTTTTTTTTCTCCCTTATTCTTTTCCTATCACTGAAGCCCCACTTGCTTTCGATTAACCTTTTTGTTTTCCTTTCTCAATCACTGACAAGATTTCTTTACAGCTCCTCGCTGTTTCTAGTCCATGCAAAGTTTCCCCTCCCTCACTGGAGCGTTGTGCTTTACTGGTGATCCCTGCACTGCACTCTGCATTCGGAAAAGCCAAGTGCACTGAGGAATGACCACACTCACAGCTGCCAGGCTGACAACTGAGAGGCACAAGTGGGGACAAAGCCGAGCAGGAGGAGTGACGTGGGAACATTAACACTTGTGAGGTGCCCTCTTCCTCCCTCCCTCCTTTCTGAAGAAGGGAAAGAAGCTGGGCCTTGATCCAAAAAAGCACTTAAGAATACTCTTGACCTTAAAACATGTGAAAAGACTCTTTACTATCTTTCCTACGGTTTTCTGTTACCTGGATGTGCATTTAATGGAATAAGTGTTCATCTTTTTGATCCCGTACTTCAGGAATTGACAATCCATACTTTTTACTCGCTGGAAAGATGAAAATCTGTTTTGTTATTTCACAGCTGTGCAAAACAGGTTTCCAGGAAACTTAACGTGGTGCGTTCATTATTCTGTAGGTTGCACCACCCCTTGATTAACAAGGGAAAGTTATCACATGGAAAAAGTGGAGTGAGATGGTTTTGATCTGATCTTGCACGGGACTGAGAAAGGGAAAGGATTAAAGTGTCTTAAACATAAAGCTTGGCAGCAATTGTGGAGAACAAAAATGAAAATAGTTTAAGAGAACAGTGCAGGCAATAACTCACTTGGGGGGGTCGGCAGAGGACCAGAAGAAGTGGCCAGACTGACATTGCTTGGTTTTATTAACTCATCCGTAATTAGCCCATAGCTTAGATACAATTTAGCTTGTGCCATATGGGCTAATATAGTGCTGAAAGTTACCCCCCATGCAGGTGACAGTCTGTCACGCTGAAGGAAGATTAGCATAAAACAAACAACAATGCACTGGTAATGATAGCAGCACCATTTGCCACGCCATAGTTAAGGATGTATAAGCACCTCCATTATAACCCAATCTCCAAGATTTTATGAAGTAGACATAAAAGGCATGTGCACATCCACACCCCTTATAGTGCAGTGAATCCTTTCTTCAATTCAAAGGCAAACTCTTTGTGTAGTTGTTTGGGGTTTTTTGGAAGTTATTTAATTTTTCATGCTTTTGTTGTGCTTTTTTTTTTTTAAAGGTATCAATGCCTGACGTAGATATTAACTTGCAACTCTGCTGGTCTTCCTCAGCATATAGATTGAGTTGTTCTAGGTAAAAAACATTGGTCAAAAAGATCCTGGTGGTTTCCACCTTGACAAATGCACAACGTAGTGGCTGTTAAGCTCAAATAAAACTGAGAAAGCCCATCAACTTGATTAGAACTTTATAGAGTATATATGAATCCAGCCAAATAGCAATGGTATAACCGTACAGGCAGTAGATTTTCTCAGAGTATAATTTACACTGGGAGGAAAGTAAGCCACTGTCTGTATTGATTCCTCTTTATCGAACAGGAATTACACCATTAAATCCATCCCCGTGTGCTGGTGGAGTGTCCGGCGTTCACTTTAATTTGGCTACGTGTTGCCAATGTTTTCATTTTAAAATCAAGGAGGAAATTTTGTGCCAGAGCCTCTTCCAAACTGCTCTGAGCTTGTGACACAAAGCAGCAGAAGCCATTAGCATTCTCGGTTAAGGCTGATCAGTCATGCTGTTGAACCATTGCTTCTTTCTTCCCCCAAACATATTTGCTTTCCTGTGTTTTCCAGATGAAAGGGAAGCTCCCCTTTCAGTAAGTTTTCCTGACTTTTCTTTTGAAAGGCAGCCTAGCCATTTGAAATATTTTAAATGAAGTGAGTTTTGTTATGCAGACAGGAGCCGAGTTGTTTGGGTTTTTTTTTTTCCCTCCCTAGCTCTCATCGGCTATTTATGTGACTCTATGGTTTTCAAATGGTATAATGTTAGAGGATGCCAAATGTCCTGCCATTTAATAACCAGTAGCATACAGAGCTCTTTTCAAAATGCCACCACTCTGAGCATCTGTTGTTATTAAGTAAGATGATCAAATTTTGTGCAGGACTTCAATTTTGCTTTTCACATCACTTATAGAGCAAGAATAATATGCAGTCTGTGTATAAAACTAATGTGTTGGGATCATTGAGGCAATTGCTGGTTTTTGTGTTCGGCTTTATTGCAGATTGTAAAATAAACTTTGGCCTTTTTTTTAATAAATGTTATAAAAATGCTCTGTGAATCAGGAGAGTGTCAGCAATTAAAGCCATTTAACATCATAATAATTAAAAATGCAATACTCCAGTGTAGTCAGCACTGTTTCACATAAAACCCCACATTGTTGGTCCTTAATAATTACATTATTTGACAGATAGGCTAGAGAAGAGGAAGAGGTTCACATTGTTAGTGTCAGACGAGCGACTAATTCTTATTGTTTCTGGAAATTGCTCTAAAATCTTTTACTGTTGGTGTCTTTCAGCTAACAGATGTGCAGGAATGTCCTCAGCTCACCACTGCTTCCCTCTCCAGCAGAATATGACTGACAACACAACAACACAAGGGAACAGCTGGGTCGAAACGCATAATATTTTCCTGGTAGAGAAAGAAGCTGATTAGGCTGTGGAGTACCTAATTGGGTAAGATGCCCCTCATTTTCAAACTATAAAATTCAGAGAGTGTAGAGCAGAAAAGAGAGGCTGGGCTGGGAAAGGCCTTATGTTTGTCCTGCAGCACAACTGGACCTTTAAAATGAGTGATGCTTTTACAGCTGTGGGTTGGGACCGTGCCCGAGCTCAATGTCATGGAGGGCCAGATTTTTGTGAGGGGACTGAACTCAGATGTAACAGCATTTAAATTACACCTCTGCTTCTCAGTCCATTCTCCTTGCTCTTTCTCACTTTGCATAAGCAGAAGGGCAGAATTCCCCATGGTGTTCTAATTTTTTTTTTCCTAAGGAAAAATAAAGCAAAACAAAACACAGATTTTATCAATTTTAAGTATTCTTTTTCCTTGAATATCAGAGGTGTGGGATTCATCCATGGTTTTTTTGCCTGCTGTATGTTGCTGGAGAAAGGCAGTGCTGGAGAAGCAGTGTTACCTTCTGTCTTCAGAAGAGATGGAGAAGTTTTGGTTGCAAGGGTAGAGCTGGTGTCCTCACATGCCTTAAAGGGAACAGGGTCCAAAGAGGTTTTGAAGGAGCATCCTCAGTCCTGCCTCTGGAAATCCTAGAAAGTAGGGAGTAAGATTTAACTTAAAATATCCCAATGAACCAATTTACTTTCTCTGTCTTCCTAGAGAGTCCAAGAGCTTGCTTTGTTCTGGTCTCTGTCAGAGGAGATATTCCCAGATTGTGGCACACTGGTATATTTCATTTATTCCAGCTTCTTTATCAACATTCAAGCCTTTCTGGGTTGTTTGTTTTTGTTGTTTTTTTTTAGGGGGATTTTTTTTTTTGTCATAGTTTGGTTTGATGCTTGTTTAATTTTTTTTTTTTCCCCTATTTTTCTAAATTCTACCTTTGAACGTGTGCATCTTCCCATCCCACAGCCAGCCAAGCTACCAGCAAGCTCGAAGGATGAGCTGCATGAACAATTTTCCCTTATACTGAGCCCTTCTCAAATTCAGCTGGACAGGGTACTGGGCCGTCTTGTGGCTTGGACACGAAAGGTTGAACCAGATGATCCTTGGGGTCTCTTTCAACCTGCTGTTCTGTGATTTTATGATTCTATGAGAAAAATGCTGCCAGTTCAGTGCACGTTATTCCTTCACTCATAGGACCACTTCTGCATCTGGGAGACTGAATTGAAAATGTTGTTGGTTTTTTTTGGGTTGTTTTTTTTTCTTTTACTTTCATAGATGTTCAGGTGAAGAGCTCCTCTAACCAGAATAAGGTGTGAAAGCTGCTTTGTTATGCTTGGTGTTTTAATCAGGGCTAGGAGGCAGAGAGGTGCAGCCCTACTCATGGAGGATGGGAAAGGAGCTTTGCACATCCAACAGCCTCTCTCCAGAGGGCTACAGGCTGAGAACTTGGGAGCTTGGGTAAGGCTGTGCCTTCAGGCACCCCGAGCTTGCACTTCGGCAGCAAGGGCTTGGAGGGTGGAGTGCCCTTTAAAAGAAAAGCTAAAAGCTAAACTTCAAACCAGGTCTTGCAAGGCTCTGTATCAAATATCAGCAAGATTGGAAATCATTCTAGGGTAGGATTAATTCAGTTGGCGTGAAAAATCTCATTGGTCTAATTTCTCTTTCCTTCACCTTGTGTATTCTGACTTGATTTGAAAAGCCTGTTGCTGGTTGTATTTTCTGTTCTCCAAGGAAACTAATGATTCAGCAACATAAGCCTGATGTTGGGATATGGGAATAATAAATATTTGTGAAGTTCACGATCCGTAAGTTAAATCATGTTAAAAAAAAAATGCTCTGAAGGTAAACAAAACAAAATGTTCCTCAGAACTTGTGGGGGGAAAATGTTTCTGCAGGGTTATCTACACACTTTGTAAATGTTGTCTACAAAATCTTTTGGCTTCTTCCTCCCAAAATCTTGGTCTTGAGTGATGGGATTGTAAAATCAGGAGCACATCCATCCAGTGAGCTGCAGTGGTGCTACCAGTGAGGTTCAGGTACCAGGGGAAAGGAGCAGTGGCACATTCCAAAGGCCAGTTACAAGCATTTTAAAAGCAGTGACAACATCCAAGAGATCAGAGCTCCTCTGGAAACCTTGCTACCTTAGATGTAATTCATATGTCTGCAATTATTTTAGTTCAAATATTAGTTTTAGGATTTAAACAGATGACAATTGTGTAAGGAAATCACCATAATTGCATGACAGAAAAGGATTTGATTTGAGGTTTTGGAGAACTGTCTGCTTCTCGAGCACCAGAAGAGTTTTTAGGAGCAAGTAGAAAAGAAGCACATTATCCTCTGATTAACCTGGATCGAATAATGGAAATAGAATCCCATCTGCCATAGAAATCATAAATAATAAATACATTATTAAATCAATAAACCGAGCACAACAATGAATTTTAAATCTTATGTTGTGATTAGAGCCAGCTCTTTCTTTGGCACATATTATACTATATTCACAGCACATTCCACTTGGCTTTTTTAATAGGTGATCTGTTTCTTTTTCAGGAAGTTCATATGAAGTTTCTGAACCTTCACTTTACCCCTTGGGGAGAAGCAGCCCGGAAATAAGGTGAAAGTGTTCTGAAAGAAATGAGGAAATCTCAAAAGGAGAGAAAAAAAAAAAATCAAAATATATTTATATTTATATATAATTATATATATATATATATATATATATATATATATATATATATATATATATATATATATATATATATATATATATATATATATATATATATATATATATATATATATATATATATATATATATATATATATATATATATATATATATATATATATATAAAAACCATGCACATTATAGAAATACTGGTAAATAAAATATAACCAACGAGCATGGGAAGCCTGTTCAACCCACTGTACACCAGTTGTCCTGTACTGACAGCTGACAGAATGAAGAGTTGTATGGCTCTGTATATTAGTGACATTAAATGAGATAAACGTGTTAGTGGATTAAAATAGAAGAAAACATGGTGCACCAAGGACAAATGCATAAAATCTGTGCTAGTTGAGTCCTTCATGATACTGTATAAGGAGAAAGGGTAGTGTTTCAATAAGAAACTGCACAAATAGTTTAAAAGTTGGAAAGCTGTTGTATCTCAGGAAGCTTTTGTTGCACAGTTCTGCATTTGTATGATAGATGCAATTGCCAGAACTTCCCTTGGTCTATAGGAAACCTCAAAGTGATGCAGTATTTTACTTTTACAGATACATGAATTTGCCTACCACTTGAAAACATCTGTAAAGCCAAATCCAGGGGCACCTAGGAGATCTAATCTTATGAGAATAAACTGGACCTTGCACCTTTTGAGGTTCCTTGAAGGGTGTTTTACAAAACTGGAGTTCTTTGTCTCAGATCTGGAAAATGATGCTTCCCCCCTCAGTCCCTGACCTCTGCCTTGAAATGTGATGAGCTATCGAGGAGGTGAGGAGGTGCTGGAAACCTGAAGGACCAGACAAGGAATGTGGTAAGAAACTTTAAGCATGAAACAAAGGAAAAATAACCAACCCTTTATTGTAATATTTCCCTGCCCTGGCTTGGCTCCATCATTTTGCTGTCCTCCTGCTGTATCTGGCAACAGGGAGAGCTCAGCATCCTCCAGCTCCTTATGCCTCTTTTGCAATATGCATGAAACTGAATATTCAGTTTGTACATGAAGCTTGGTACTTTCTAGATTTTTTTAATTACTTTTAAAAATTTTTTGTCCGTTGTCAAGATTTCTGAATGATTTATCTGCTCAGTTACTGCTCCAGAGTTGAAGCTTGTATGATTTCTGAAGGTGTTACATCTAAATCTCACAGACTGTCTTGGTCAGCTCAAACCCTACAACTCCTGATGTAGGAGTTACCATGGCTGAATGCCTGTTAACTCTGACTGTAGGGTTGAAGGGATTTTTTTTTTTTATGCCATTTTTTTTTTTGACAGAGGGTGCCACAGAAATATTTTTAAATTGTAGGTGCATTGTGCATTAGGGTTTCTGCCATGCTCTTCTTGCAAGGAAGCTGTAGAAGGGTTAAGATGTACCTTGGCCTGCTTGGTTCATCTTGGAGATGGATCTCCTACTTTTATGGAGGGATTTTTGCTTGTTTTTGAGCATCCCTTTCCTCCAAGCACCTCCCTCTAAAGCCATTCTGTCTCCAGGACAGCACTACCCCTTCAACTCACCAGTCCTGTGCTCCCACAGCCAGTACAGCAGCATCACCCAACTCATAAGCTTCAGAAGTACTGACAGTCGACCGAATTTAGAGGACACCAGAAATCTTGACATTCAACTTGACAACATTTCTGCTGCTGAGCCTCTGTTCCCCATGACTTATTTTTTAATGCAAATACGCAGATGATTAGCTGTTTTCTCTCTTCATTGTGTTTATTTTCTCTTGTTCTTTGGGCTGTTTTTCATGCCACATCTTGGCTGAATTCTCTCCCATTTCTCTCCCTTCCTGTGTGTTTCTGCTCTTGCTCTGTTCTCTGCCCTTTGTTCTCAGTCGCTGTTTTCCCCCCTTTTTCCTTTTGTGCCTCTCTTGCATATTTTCTGGTGTTCTATCGTCTCTGTTCTTTGTCTCTTCTTTTCTTTGTCTTTTCATTTTGCCTATCTTTGTTCTGTGTCCTCTTTGGTGTCTCCCTGTTCTTTGTCTTCTCTTTTTCCTTGTTCTTTCTTTTCCTCTGTCTGTCTCTTTTTATGATTCCCTTTTATCTTCGTTGTGTTCTGAGTAGGTTTGTCTTGATCTTTGTCTTTGCAGAGAACGTGCTCAAATGAAGACAAAACACGCCATTCAAACAGAAATTGCTTATTAATTATAACATGGACACACTGCTGAAACCCAAGCCTCCCACAAAGCCAGCAAACCAAATCACAGTTATTTGCAGGCCAGCACGTTGGTTTTTTTTCTGGTCATCTGAGCTCCACGTAGGGCCCTGTGGTTGAGCACCCAGCACTTAAACCACGTCCTACCCCACTCCCCTCCCTGTGGCTGTCAGTCGATAAATCCACCCAAGCCTTGAGCACTGACCCATTGATACTTGGGTGCAAAATAACCAAAGTGAGGTATCTGGTTTTGCAGCAGCTATGAGTAAAAAATGTGTATTTTTGGTCTCCAGGATGGAATCCACACGATCTTCATGTCCCAAGTGTGCCCCTTCCTCCTGTGGTGGGGGGGTATAATTTACTGCAGATGTCTTTGACCTACATCATCAGCTCGAAGTTATCAGTTGCTGCTAGAAGGAATGTTTTAATTTACTAACCAGCCCTGTTGGGAATGGGTATCAGCTACAGCCATGCGAGAGACAGGATTTCTTGGTACACTTGGTACACAGTCATAAGTTATTGTTGTAAATTCTTTCATCTTTGAAAAACAAAACATCTTAAAAATGTGGAGACAGGAAAAATCATAGGCGGAGTCATTTTGGTAAAGGAAGTTCTATTTGGTCCAGAAATAAATCTTTTTGATCTCTTTGAAAATATTTGTATGAATTCAAAGTTTGTGCTGCAAAAGTTCACATTAAACAGTTCAGCTTTTTGTTAATTTTCCAACCCACTTCTCCCCTCTAATCATTCAGTAAAATGTGATATTCAATTAATCCTCATTAAAGGCCTGGATGAAAAACAAACTCCAGATCTTGGGGTTTGCCCTCTTGCTGCTATTCATCTTCTTTTTTTTTTTTTCTTTCTTTTTGTCTGCAGGTGAGTCAGGAGAGCCACATTGTCAAGCCACAAAAAGGATGAGCTGGGGGAACCTTCTCAAGGTAGAAGGGCTTGGGTATTCCTGGGGTCCCCTCTGCCACCTGTGTGAGGTCTCCATGTCCTGGGGGCTCAGGGGACCTTGTCTTCTCCCATCAGCTTTTCCAGGCTGCTTCTCTCTCATCTTAACTTTGAAGTTAAATAGTCACTTTCCTGGCCAGGCTGTAGTATATAAATAGAAATCTCATATCTTCTACCTGCTGTGCTCTGGGGAAGCCCCAGAACACCCAACACATCCCTATCCCAGCTGTAGGACCTGACCACAATATTGCAGCAAATAACCTGGGTCTGATGTGAATTGCCCTGAATCTGAGAAATGCTGCAGGTTCCCTGGAGGCTGCAAATCAAGTTGAGCCCTTTTTGGGCCCTTCCTGCTGCTTGCACCTTGTCACTGTCATTACCAGCATCATCTTGGTGGCAGATGCAGGAGCAAGACCAGTATCCCTCACTGGTGGTGGATGCAGGAGCAGGACCAGCATCCCTTGCTGCTGAAGGGATGTTTCCTTGCTTTGTCCTGACTGTATTTTCAGGAGAGCACAGGTGACTTTCCAATCTGCATAAATATGCATGGATTAAAGATTTCTTGAGCTACATGTTTTTTTTGTCTTAATAATATTGATTTAAATTATACTTAAATATTAATAAAGTGATTTAAGACCAGGCCGTTTAGGCCAAATGTACATTAAAATTCCCCTTCTATTTTCCCTCTTTTTAAATCCTCCTCCTTCAGTTTATTCCCTGCGGGAGGGTTTGGGTCCTGAACTCATTGTGAGATCTTCAAACACATAATAAGAATTAATCACCATTAGTCCTCTATTTTAACAGCTGCTTCCTACCCCCCGAACCAGTACAGCTGCAAACTTCCCTCCCTCTGCTGACACTCTAATCCCATTACAGCTGCAAACTTACACATGCAAAAAAAAAAAGAAAAAAAAAAAAAAAAAAAAAGGCAAATTTAAGCTTGTTTTGAAACGAGACTCATTTCTTAATTGCTCAGGTGTATGTATTGGAAGTGGGCAACATAGCTCCTGGACAGTGGGAGATAAATGAGCATCATCCTTCCCAAGCATGAAGATACTGTGCCAACCCCACCATGGATGGTGGCAAATCCAACCTCAAGTGTGAGCCCCATCATTTGCATCAACCCATATTTATTTCTAATATTCATAGGAAAACAAGTATGATTTATTTGTCACTGGGGAGAAGAGATTTGTCAGCTCGTGGAAATTACCCTTTTTTCTTCTCAGATGTGGGCTTTCTCGTACTTTCTTCCTTCATATATCTGCCCTTAGATTCTAATTATTTTATATTTTTTTTTACTTTTTAGCATTAAGGTTTGAGATAGATAATTATTTTGCTTAATAGTAAATTTCGCTGCAACGTGCCCAGAGGGATATGAAATAAAAGGTATTTAAAAATCTACCATGTTAGAAAAGTAAAATAATTTCAGCTAATGAGATTATCAAGGATAATCGGTTTACAAAAGCCCATTATGCGACAGATTCATTGATGTCTTAAAACAGAAAAGGAGAATCCTATTTATTTTTTGAAATGGTGTAGAATAAATTGCTGTTCAGAATGTAAAAGGCTTTTTTTCATAATTTTTTTTTTTTTTTTTAATGTGATGATTTCTGTAGCCCCATCTGCTGTTCACTTTCAGAAGTATCCAGAGGAAGATTCGGTGAAACACACATTTTTTGGTTGAAAATTGGCAATAGGTGAGACCTAAACTGTGGATTTGCCTCAGGAAGGTAAGGAAGAACTTCACCCCTTCCAGAATTGTGGGGAAGAAGTTGCACGAGTGCAACAGAAGATTCCAACTCTATTCAGTCATGACTGAGGAGGTATTGTGGGGAGACAGCTCACACTGCTGCAGAGGGGAGGAAGAGAAGGAGGAGGATGAGGGAGAGATGTTGGAGCTGGTGGGTGCTCCTGCAGGAGTGATCATGAGGACCTACTAACACAACTTCTTCCTTATCTCAGCAAACCCAAATGGTTCCAACCACGGGTGGGATAGTCCAAAAGAAGCCAGATGACTGCAATGGCTACAACTCTGTAATACAAAATAAGGTCACTTTAGGGTTATGAGAATTTACTGGGATGTTTTCCTTACATTTTTCCATTGAACCTCCTAAGAGACACATGTTAGACTTGGGCTTTGGCTGCTCACAGAAGGGTTGACTTGACCCGGGGAGACCTGAAAGATCTTCCAACACTACCATGACTCCAGAGAGACCATAGGGCTGGCTCCTATAAATAATCAACAACAGAATCATTGATTTGTTCATTACATAAATTAAAATGCATGTGTATGAATCTGCAACCTTGAAAAAGTACTATAATGGTGTTTATTTTACTTCTTGTAGTTTATTGTTTTGACGACACGTTTGGACATACCCAGAGTGTGCCTTGTGGAACTGGTAGATGGAATCTCTTCCAGGACTTCCCTTTTGCTCGGCGATGATGCGGAAGGTGACTCTTCAGTAAGTAACACAAAATTATTTCAGACTTGTATAAATAATACACATGTTCTGTCTCCCTTCAAATGATGAATAGCATTTAGAGTGATTGATTTGCTGACGTGCACACGTGGTGGCAGCTGGAACAGTTCATATTGTCCTTGGATTCCCCAAATTTATCCTACATCTCCCATGGGTTTGTCTCCCAGTGGTCCTTCAGCAGTCCCTCTGGCACCATGCAAATGCTCTTGGCTTGGTCATGGAGGGAAGTGCAGGATGAGCCCCTTGGGCAGCACATCTGCCCCACACACGGGGACCTTTGTCCCCTAGAATGTGGCTCTTGTACAGTCTCTTTTGCTGCAACTCAATCTCCTGTTTAAATGGTTCCCTCATTTTTTTCCTCTTTAATATTTAGCAGAAAATAATTCTGCAATGAGCTTTATTAAATCAGCAGGATAGATTAAAAAATGAAATATGTTTAGCAAGATTTGGGGGGAAGGCTGGAGTAATTAATTTTCAATAATACCTGGCATTTCCAGAACTCCTTTCATCCCAAGATCACCAAACAGTTTACAGACATTAATTAATTAAAGCATTATGATGCCCCAGTGTGGGGCCATCTCCTGCGTGTCTGACTCAGACAAACTCCCTCCAATTCCCCGGACAGCCGAGCAGTATCCACTCCTCTGCCTGCACCAGGGCTATTCCTCTGAGTAAATACTGCTCAGCTTTCCTAAGCTTTGCACTGTGTGGCCCTATGTAAATATTTTCCAATAAGTTCGATTATTTGTCTTTTATTCTCTATCAGGAAAACCCCAAATATCTTGGTAATAAAATTTCCAGCGTGTTGTTTACATGAGGGCAGTTTAGATGATTAGTTTCTGATTCAGCTGCCCATTAAAACATCCCTGCTTTTGGAAACTCCCTTTGCAGGCTGGGAGCTGGATGTGGATTTTAAGCATTGGCTTTTGGGGAGAGCAGAGCATTTTTGACATGTAGGAAAAGAGGAGGTGTTTGGTGTGAACCTGAGAGGGGTGCAACTAACATCACACTCCTGGAAATCCCCTGTGAAGTATAAGTTTGGTGAAATCTTATGAAAGCTATAGATTATACAAACTTTCTCCACTCGGATGATTTGATTCATGAACGGGTAAGTAGATAGATAGATAGATCCATCACCAGCATCCCCGGGGAACAATGCAATGGTGTTTGTGATTGGAAAAATATTATAAAAGAGCTCACGTAGAGCCAATAGTTAGGCAGTTTTTGTACCGCCAAGATAAATAGAAAAGAAATGACATTTCATGATCACATTTTTAAAGGACGTTGGAAGTTACCAAAGCAGGAGAAATTGATGTTGTGTAGTGATGCACCTGCAATCCTACGTGGCACTGCTGCCAGCTGGGCACCCCTTGGGCTCTCAGCCCCTCACCTTGACTGTCTCAGGTCATTGGGATAATGGTGTGGTGCTATATTCACGGGGAATGCTTTTACCTGGGTGATTTGACCCCATCATTTAGCTGGTTTTGGTCATGGCACGAGTGTTTTCACTTGTCTTAAGGCCTTCCTGTTCAGTCAGGATATTTAAAAGCAGGATCAGCTCTGAAGGATGCATTTGTAATGGAACAACAAAAAAAAAGAACAGGATTTTTTGTTGTTCTTTATTTGCTTGATTTGCTATTTCCATAGAATTATAGAATAGTTTGGGTGGGAAGCGGACCTTTGAAGGTCACCTAGACCAACTCCCCTTCAGGAAGCAGGGACATTTGCAACTAGAGCAGGTTGCTCAGAAGTTGGCCAACCTCACCTGGAATTGTTCCAGGGATGGGGCAGCAACCACCTCTCCGGGCAACCTGGAAAACATTTCTTCCTTCTCTCCAGTCTAAATTTCCTTCTTTTAGTTTCAAACCATCACCCCTTATCCTGTCCCAACAGGCCCTGCTCAAAAGTCTGTCCCCATCTTTCTTCTAGGCCTGCCTAGTTTGCAATAATTTCTCCCAGGAGAAGGGGAGACCTTTTCAGATAAACCAAATGAAAACCAATATCTGGGTGTGTCTAGCCACCAGTTTGCCTGGTTGTCTAGCCTCAAGTTTCCCTTTATTCCAAATTCAAGTTGGAGAAAAGGGGTTGGACTTTGGGCAAGAGGCACAACCCACGTAGCGCTGCCTTGCATCAATGTCATGAGATGTTTACATCACCCAGCACCTCTGCCTGTTGGGGAAGGTGATGCATGTGAAGGAGCCTCTGTTTTTGGGAGGTAGGAGCTGAGGACGTTGCCCTCCTCCCTGCTTGTTTACCCTATGGCAAGTGCATCTTCGGGGAGCGCTGTGACTTGGAGATATGAGAAGAAATTCTTAAGTAAACACAAGTGACATTTGGCATATAAATAAGTTAGGGAATACTCTTGCTCAAGCACTGCAGGTCAACAATGATCTTTTATCTCACGTTTTTAAAACCGGCTGCTTTAGAAATGGAAAAGTGCAAAGTGTTTGAGGAGGGAGAGGGGCCGTGACGTGGTGCTTGATGCTGGAGCAGCATTTGCTGATCCACAGCTATTGGCTTTGGGCTCCAAGCCTTCTGCTTCTGCTGGTCTGACAAAATCCATGGTGCATCAGATGGGCTTTGCCACAACTTACTACTTTTTTTCTTTTCCCCCCTCTTTTTTTTTCTTTCTTTTTCTCTATTTTTTTCTCTTTTATTTTGTCTTTTCGCCTGTTTTCCAGCTTCTTTTTGCCTCTTTTTTTTCCCAATTTTTTTTTTTTTTTTAAATACAATTAATGTAGAACAAATCCCTTCAGAGATTAAATACTGATTTGAAATAGCACAGTAAACAAATAACAAGGGAACGGGTGTGCAGGCTTTATATACATACAGCCATAAAGCACATTCCATACGCACATGCGCACCCACATCCTTATTGTGTAGGTTAGCTAAGGGGATTTACCTCCTTTTTAATATTTTTGAAGACTGCTTTATGATCCTGTTGACCTGCTATTAGCAAAAGCTTAGCTTTCAACAAAGGTAATTAAATTATAAAATCACTGCTGCAATCATCAAACTACTCATAAAACAAGAAATGAAAAAAAAAAAAAATACCCTGAAATAAAAATCTTGCAGGCTTCTCCTCATGTAATATTGCTCCCTGATGTTAATTACATTTAAATGGGAGAGTACTATTTTGGTATCATTCATACGCCTCCAAAAGTACTTTCCAGTTTATCATACCTGTCAACCTCAGTGCATCACAGGCTAATACTTTATTAAGAAAAAAATCATTAGGGAGCTGCTGATCCCATTTAAGTACATTGGGCAGAATGTAAGACTAATTAAAAAGCATATTTTTACATTATTAATTTCTGAGTTTCACACTTAATGAATGTGAAATGACAGGGCTACTATTTTTATATTCAGGCTCTCTGGGCTCTTCAGCCAGGGGAATTAAATTCTGGGGATTTTTTGCAAAGATGCTTCTTGGGAGATTTGTTTTCAAGAACAGCTAAGCTTTTTTAGCTGTGCCTTTTTCTGGGAAATTATACCAAAGCATATTACAGCCACTTAAAAAGAGTAGTTAAATAGATGTTGTGTTGGGGTTGTTTTTTGGGGTTGTTTTGTTGTTTGGGTTTGGTTTTTTTCATCACAGTGCTATAGAAGTATTTTAGATGAGGTATAAAATATGGTTTTTAAATGATATTATGATTTGCAAACACTAAAAAATAATTGCGGTGGAGTTGGGAGAGAGCGAAAACATCTAATCTTTATTGTGTAAGACAATGTGATAAAATATTTTACAGCCAAAAGCTCATTTTGCATCTGGAAAATTGTGTAAACCGATGGTGGTGGTGGGGGGAAATCTCATTAAAACTAAAGGTTATTTTTAATATTCTTCAAACAAAGCAACACATTATAACTGGATTTTTTTTTTTCCCCTCCCCTCTACGTATTTATTAAATTAGACAATTGTACGAATGCCTCCATCCTATTTAAATAAAGACATAAAATGACAGTGCGATTAGGCAGCCTAATCAGGAATTTACACCAGGGCTGGAAGGTGGCTCCAGCCCGGGGAAGGTCTCTTCAGTTGCAGCCGTTCTGAAGCGTTAGGTGTTGCTTCACTGGAACCTTTGCCGGGTGCCGGCTGGCACAGCGGTCCCCGCGAGCACGCAGCCCAGCACACTTTTATAGGGCACTGCAAGGAGGAGTGGAGAAAAGCAGATTTCCCCCCCTCCCTTCTTCCCCACCACCCCCTTCTCTCTCTCTTTTATTCTTTCTTTTTTTTTTTTTTTTTTTTTTTTTTTTTTTCCAAATGTGCTTACAATTACCTCTCTGTGTTTTTATTGTCTTTTTACTAACCACAAAACTCACACTGGAGGCAAAGCTTAACGGCTGAGGCTTTCCTCATGTAAATATTAGGAAATTACATTTGTACAAACTGCGCGGCTTTGTAAAGGGGGCTGGAGCGACTCCAACACAAATTAATCAGGATAAAGTTGCTCTATGTTCAACATGACCATAGTTTATTTTCTTAAAGTATTAATTTGTCAACAGCTTTCCTGCCTCGCTGTGACTCATGTGGATGGCATTGAGGGGGAAGACACAGGCGCAATCTTGCTCCTCTACCTTGCGGTTTGAGGGACCAGCTCTGGTTAATCAAAACATAATTGTGTTTAATTCCTCAATATTTGTTTTCATACAAAAGTCGAATGCCTGAAATATGAATATGAAGCTGTGTTTAAATATTCTCTTCCTTTAGAAAAAAAAAAAAGTATGAAACTAGTTTAACTGTTTGCTAAACAGTTTTTACTTTCAAGTCCTTCCCTCCTCCTCTGTCGCCCCCCCCCCCCTCCCAACTCAGCCCCAAAATAAATAAATAAGCTCTGGCAATAGCTTTTCAGCTGGTGTCCTTTGCTTTTTTCCCTCCTCAGTCATCCCCTGTGCTGAATGCTTTCCAGCACATCTCTTCTCATTCTCCTGTCCTTTGCTTGCTGCTTATTGTATCACACTATTTTTAATTATATCTTGATTTTCGTAAAATTATCATTCGCTGTTATGTTTCTGGAATGCAAACGTGAGCGTAATGGGATCTGTTTTTTCAGAGTTGCCAAAACAAATTAAGGAAAGCGTTCGGCTCTTCCTTTGCCAAATGTTTTACTGCTTTTCCGTGAAAGCAAATCTTATTTCTAACTGTATATTAAACCTTAAGTAAATAATGCAGTCTGTCAGAAGCAAATTCTATTGTAAAGTCAGTAACTGTGCCCAGGCTTTGATGGTGATACCTGCACAGGGATCTGCTCAGGAATAATGGGGGTAAAGATGAAATACTGTTAATTTTAATTTGCCTTTTGCAGAATACGCTGAAGTTCTTCCTGTGCTCTGGATGCGGCCCCCATAAATATGGAGCATTTTCTGTGGCCGCTCCACGGATGCCCAGGTAGATGAGAAGGTTCCTGGATAACATCACGCAGGGCTGGGAAGGGGACCAGCTCTAGGCACCATGCTTTGTTAATTGTGAGGATTGGGGCTTGCCTGTTCTTTAGCATCTTTTATTAACATAAGTCCCCAAATAATATTGACACTCTTCTTGTTTTATTAGTGCACGTTTACCTTGTTCATGGTTTTATTATTCAAGAATGCGGTTGTTGCCAAGTATTAATCAATATATTATGCTGCTCAGTTGGGCAAGCTGTACAAAAACATAGTGCCCCTAGGGTTAATACAGTCAAGAACTAGAAAAGTGTTTCAGACATGTACACAACATGTGGTTTACTATTATCATTAAATGAGGTGAACTGGGACTCTATACATATGGATTTTGAATTGCATAAATTTTGATTGATATCATTTGAAGACTGAGACCCTGAAAGGCTAGATTTTGTGAAAGACGATACACAGGCCAGCTATTACCACATACAATAATACCAGGAAAAATATCTGAAATGAGCAAGGCAGCTGGCTTTTAAATAGCTAAAACATAACATCAATACTTATTTTGAATAATGGAAAAAAGAGGTAAAAGATGTTGACCTCTGCCTGACAATAACATGTTCCAAAAGTAGAACTGGTCCCGGGAGAAAATCCCCTGTTCAACAGTAGCGACTAAGAAATTTTTTTCTTTCTCTCCCTCTTTCTTTCCTTCTTGTTTCCTCATGTTTTTCTTTTAATTAAATTTTCTTTTCTTTTTTTTTTCCTTCTTTTTTTGGGGGGTTTTGTATTTTTTTTTGTCCCCTTATCACCCTTCCCTTAGAAAAGGTAAATGAGCTTTTGAACATTAAGCTGCTTGCAGGCAACCACCAGAAAAAAACCCCCAAAACTACACCAACCAAAAAGAAAACCAACAAACCAACCCAAAAAAAAACCACCCAGATTTTTTTTTTTTTTTGCAAATTCAGGAAACACTTGAGAGGTAAAACCAACATCCTGAGACAGGAGACAAGGCCAGCTTTTGACACCAGGCTGGACCTGCGAGGCCGAAGGAAACCTGGAGCCAGGAAGCGGCCGCTGCCGGGGTCAGGCCGCGGGGGACCCAGCGCCTCGCCGCGCACCGCAGGCCCCGCCGGCCTTTTCATGGGAAATTTGCTGAAAATTTGCTGATCTGCATGAAACATTTATTGGAAGGGGAGGCGGGGTGTGTGTGTGTGTGTGGGGGGGGAAGCAGCAGAGCCTTCTCTTCTTGTGGGTTTACTGGTTCGTGCGGTGTTAAGTGGGGAATTATAATGTATGCGAGGACGCGGCGGGTCTCGGAGGCCTCGCATCCATTTTTTTTTTTCTTCTTCTTTTTTTTCCCCCCACTGTGTGATACACATGGAAAATTATCAATACCTCGCTCTACCAGCTTCGTTCAATTTGCTCGTATTTGTTAAAACTTTCGCGAGAGCACCGGATGCTTAATGCTTCATTTATGATTTATGCTCCATAAATGTATTAAAACATTAACCATATTTCTGCTATGGCATACTTGAATCCTCCCGGGGAAAAGCCCGAGCGTTTCTCAGGCTGCTACTCCGGCTTCCCCGAGGAGCGAGATTATTTGTGTTGTGTTACACCTCCAAGTGTTGATTAGGCCTCGGTGTTACCCTGACAGAAGTGTCGTGTGGTGCTTCTCTTTAATGGGGTAATAAGCTCTATCAACCGCATGAAGGAAATGTTCCTTTTCAAGTCAGAAACAGGGGGGGAGAAAAAAGTTGGTGTGGCAACACGGCAAAGGCTCCGTCCCCTCCGCCCAAGCAGCAGGGCTGAGCTCTGGCCATACTCTCTGCTAATCGAAAACTCTTGGCCATAGCACTTGGGTGGCTCAGGCAAATTTATAAGCTGGGTTTGAACTCTCTAATATATTAAGCGGTTACACACCGCCCATTGCCGAGCCCGGCTTTGAACCGCCTGGCAGCTTCGCCAGCTCCAAAACAGGGCTGTTAATTGGAAAGCAAGAAGGTTAAAAAATAGACAAACTAGTTTTCAGCCTTGAGTTTGACAGTTTATTTATCCCTCTGTTTATTTATATTTTTTTAATTTTCGTTTTTTTCTTTTTTTTAATTCAGTTTTTGGTTTTTTATTTATTTTATTGCCCCCCTGTCTCTTTTTTTCTTTTTTTTTTTTTTTGTGATGGGGTGGAGGGGTGGGGGAGGTCTGGAGGATTTCTTAGTGGTTGGGAAGCTTCACATTTTTCAGTAAGCATTATTGGGTAACAATTGGTGCAAACATTATGGAGAGGGAAAGGCACATAAATCAAGAAATAAAAAAATAGTTTCTGCACATTTTCAAAAAACACGTTGTGCTCTCTGAGGTCCTTTTCATTTTAACCAAATCAGGGGGAACTTGTCCTCACAGCGGCAAGGCAGATGGAACAATAAATCACAGGAACCATTGACTGCCTGCAGTGTACTCTCCGCAGCTGTCACTTTTTTGTCTCTTTGGTTTTAGCTGACATGGTTTGAGGTCCACTGTGAACCAATCTGGACTTTTTTTTTACCGTCATATCCATCAAAACGACCAGTAGCCATCAACCTACTGCAGCGATCGATTCGTTTGCTTATTCTCACGCATAAGCCAATACTCAGCTCACTAGGTGAGGCTTGGGAGAAGCACCTCATTTTAGCTTTTTTTTTTTTTGCTTTTTTTTTTTTTCTCTTTTTCCCCCCCTCTTTCTTTCTTTTCTTTTATTTTTTTTTCCCTTTTGCCTCCAGCTACAGCTGTGATTTTCTGAGCAGTCTTGGCTAACGTTATTAAAGTTGCATCATGATAGATACAGAGTGGAGCAGATAACAGCCTCCGTGCTCAACAACAGCTAAACCCAAGAACAACCGTGGGGTTTTGCTGTTGTTGTCAGTGTTGCTTTTCAGGTGTAGCGAGACGCTCGCTAAGCTCAGAGTTTCCAACTCATTGCTTATTTTGCAAAGTAAACAAGCAAATGTTATGTGCATAACCTTAGCTGTCTCTGCAAAGGTCAGTGCCTGGCTGCTGATTTCTTCTGCTGCCTTTTGGTGGCACTCTGATGCCAGCGATTACTTCTGGCGTGTTTTGGAAACAAGACGTCCTTTCTTAACAAAAGACTCAATCTACAAAAGGCTGCAAAACAACAAAAAAAACAAACCACCCCAAACCCCCCAAAAAAAAAAAAATTGATTAAATTTGAACTGGTGTATGAAAGTTTACTTGGGTGTATAAAATAGCCCAGTGAGTGCTGAGCAGGGGCTCGCTGGTTCCTCCCGCGCCTGGCGCAGGTGGGACTGCTGCTCAAAGGGGGTGGGGGGGTCCCTCCACCACCAAACAATACCTATGGATGTGTGTGCAGTCGCATAGGTGGTGTTGTATATCGCCTTATGTGGCGTTGCTTTATGACTTGAAACGTTGCAAAGTGACTTTTGCATTGGATAAAAGTGTAGCCTCTCAAGCATGGTCACAGATATTAGCAGGGACTGAAGTTCTTCAGACCACATTTTGGAGGACAGGGTTGTTGGGTTGTTTTTTTTTTTGGTGGTATAAACAGAGGTGAGGAGAGACGTGGATAATACAATCATAGTGGTATTTTTTTTTAATGTCAAAAATCCCTACTCACTTTAGAAACCTTCAGTTAAGTCAAGTTTAATTTATTATATATGTGTATATATATATATATTTTTTTTTATAGCTGAACTCCATGATTTTGACTTGAGGTGACAACTGAAAAGCACCAGAAACCCTTGGAATTTCAGATCTATATATTACTATAAAGGAAGAAAATAAAGTTCTGCTACTAGAAGGTAGGTAATTGCATTTACCAAATATACATGGTTTAAAAAACACAACCCCTGAAACATTTACCTTCAAACAAGTCAAGGCAGCAGAAGTTTTCCTTTGTATCTATAGAGCCAACATCCCTGGGAATTGTAATAAAAACCCAGTTATGAGATCCGGGGTCCCTCCTGTTAACAAGAAGATTTTAGGAGAATATTGAAATATTGCCATGTTGGAGAAATTATTTAAGGACCCTACAGGAGCTGATGTGAAGGCAGATTCTGCTGAGCCTGTTTTCCTCTTTGCAAACCTTTGAAGGTTGTGTGTCCTGAACATATTCCACTTTAGAGAGATGCAACAAATAATGAACTGTAGTACAAGCCAGCACCACTCTGTGATGAATTTCAAGGAGCGTGACCAATATCCCTTCTACTTATCTTGAAAAATCCTATGGAAGTACTAAACCACTTCCAATACAACTGAAATCAAACTGTGTGTGTGTGTGGGGAGAAAATTCACAAGGAAAGCCATCTGTCTGAGAGCAACCTAAGTCCACCCAAGTAGTTATTGCATGTTTTTCTGTACTGCTAATGGATTGCATATTGTTGAAAATATGAATTACAGAATAAATCCGAAGAGAGTGGCAGCTACGGGTCCAATTCTGCTCTTGGCCACGGCGAAAGCATCGGCCTAATTCTGTTTGCAGCTATTGGGGTGCACATCAGGATAATTATTCACTGTAATAGTCGCTCCAGACTGGCAATCTGAGCTCTCTCCATTTAATAATTGCCAGAGGAGTGAGGCTGGCAGTCGGTGAGGGTCAGACCAGTTGAGGCTGTGGATTTTCACAGCCCTCTGTACGCCTCTCTCAGCCCTGCCACATACACTCTGCAGTACGATACACACCTCTTAAATATACCTTTAAAAACGTCTCACGCTGGGCATGTGCCAAACATCTCTTGCTCCCTTTAGGGGAGACATGAAGAGTTACAAACCGTGAGCCCTATGCCAGAGCTGTTGCCTAGAAAAAAAAAAGCCCAAATTCCCGTTTGAAGTGAGTCAGAGTTTTTTTGGCTGAAGGAGAGGAGGATAAGAGAGCCCTGCTCTGTAACAATTAGGCAGGAATAAGGAATTTCACTGTGATTACCCTGCCAGCAAAATCTGGATATATGTAATATCAGATAACATCACAGTGCCAGTGAAAGGAAGGCCACTAATTCGGCAGTGTTCTTAATTTCAGATCAATTCCAATGCCCTGAGAAGTGAGCAGCTTTGTTGGAAGGGACACTCATTAATATACCTACTGGTGACTTTTCTCCTGTTCCTACCAAACGCTCTCTACCATCATTCCACATTAAGAACAGGAAGCAATTCTGCATATTTTCTAATTAGCCTCGTTGTGGTAGATACTTAAGAAAAGAAGAAAAACCAAAACCAAACCCAGCAACAAAACAGACTCCGCGTGAACGTGAAACTTTGTTCATCACTCGCATACTAAACAACACAGCTCCAGCGTCCCGTCCGTGGCTCAAAAAAAAAGAGAAAAGACACAGAAGGGGCTCTTTTTTTCCCAGCCAAAAGCTGGTGTGTATGGTTCCATTTCAGCCCCCCGCTGACCTCCCAGAGATGCCCGGGCTGCTCATGCGCTCAGCGCCCGGCACACGCGTCCATCCTGGCAGGATCGAGCCCGCAGGCGCTGCTGAGCGGGGTGTTTGTTGCTGCTGCTGCTGCTGCTGTTGTTATTTTCCACGAGGAAATATTTCGGGTCTGCCCTAACATTAGTGCAACATATCACTCCAGCTGCATTCCCTGCTGACTGGAGTCTGTTTGATGAGTAATTAGGAGACCTTCTCCTTAGTTTGTTTGACATATTTTACAAAACATGTGAATCTGTTAAAAAAAATATAAATTGCTTGTTCATTTAAAAGACAAGAGTTCCTAAATGAAGTAGGGTATCTGCAAAATGGATGTAATTTTAGGATCCTTTTTTTTTTTTAATCTTTTTTTTTTTTTCTGTTAGAACTTCAAACACAATAGGTTCTATTTGCCTTAAAAAGGATTTTTTTCCTTTCTATTGAAAAGTAATTATTCTGTTTCTGCATCTGTGTAGCTTCACCCAGAGCTCATACAGAGAAAATCTCTGTAATACTTAGAGATAAACATATCTAGACATACGAGATCCATGTGTCTACTTAACTTTGTTTACATTTTACACCCACACATCAAAATTGGTATCATTAACTACTTACTAGCAAGCAATAAACACAGCCCTCTTTCCTTTGCCCAGATCAAAGGTGAACACTTTTTTTCTTTCTTTTCCATTAGGACATCTTTAGCAAGGAAAACCTCACAGAAAATGTGAAATAAACCTTGAATATTCCAGCACCCATCCTGCTCCTTTTGTGAAATATACTCTGAAGATCATCTGCTGCTCCAGGTTGTGTGATTTAAGGTGGAGATTTAACTTTCCTAACTATGGCAGCACTGTGTAAGTAAAGAGTTAATTTTTTTTCTTGGTTTGAAACTGTTTGGATGTTTTTAAAAGGTAAATATGATTTTCTTCCCTTCAGCTCTTTAACTGTGCAAAAAGAAGTGCCATCTCTCAGCACCCATAATTTCAAAGTTGCTACTTGCAGTATTCAAAATTAATTGTTATTAATTTATTTAATGTCAAAAAAGAACTCTGGCATTTAAATTCTACTGACCCAGAGGTTAAAGTCATCCCCCAAAAAACAATGCTATAATAAGGTTATGCTGCCTAAGGTTTAAATCCTTTTGTGTTTTAAGATGTAAGTGCAGGGATGATTTAAAAGCCCCATACTTTTCTAGTCAGCTCTACTTATTGCTTCAGGCTGAGCATTTTGTTTTTCCTTTTTTTTTCCCCCTTTTTTCCAGTGAGCACTCAGTTGCTTATTTTGGGGAAGCATCTCATTTATCTGAGCCTGTTTCTTCCCCAGACTTTTTTTTTTTCCTGCTGGTGAATTACCACATGGCACATCAATAGGTTGCAAATTATATAAGGGCTGTGTTTAACTTGCAGCCGGATTGCCATTGTCATGAGGGTCCCCATCTTTTAGCTAAACTGCCTTTTTCTGGAGGAATTTCAGATGTCTGTAATTGCTGCTCCTTTCAGCACAGCTTAAGGTATCAATATCAACTTGATTTGAATATCATAAGTGGGAAGTTGCTCTAAGCAAAACAAAAACATGTCAGTTGCCCAGGTGACATTTTGTAGCAAACAAGGAAATCACAACTCCAGGAAGTGTTGTATTTTATGCCAACAACAATATGACAGTTTTCTCTGTAAAGAAAACATGACACTTTTCCAAATATCAGAGGATGCCTCTGCTGCTCAAGGGATTCCTGTACTGTCACTGAAATGGAAGGTCACAGGCTGGTTTCATGATTTCTATAGTTTCAAAATGTTGTGGTGGAGCGTTTGCACGCTAAATGCTGTAGGCTAAGGGAAATCTTTCCCTTCATCTCTGAAAGAAGTGACAGGAAGAAAAAGGTCCTCCTTTGACAGCAGTAACCTCTAGGTCTAGAGGTTCTGCCCCAAGCAACTCTGAAGTAAAATTACCTATGTTAATGTGTTGTCCTCGCTGTCAGCCAGGCACACGTGTGCGAGCGTGCATGAGAGTGCAAAACAGAGCTGAAGTGTGCAGCCCGGAGGAGGGACCACACCAGCCCACGAGAAGCATATCAAAATAGCCCTAAAAACAGTGCTTTGTTTGGTTTTGTTTTTGTTTTTCTTGGATAGCCTGAGCCACGTGGGAACCACAGCAAACACTCGGGTCCCTTTTTTTTTTTTCTTTTACCTGGCCTCGAATGTAATGAAGACTGAAAAGTTTCTGCAAACAATTTCTTTTAAGAGGTGGGGTTTCCAGTTCGACTTCAAGAAGGTAGGGAACTACTTGCTATGCTAGTGCCTAATTCCTGAAGTTTAAATAAACAGACTTTTGCTTTAAGCCAGAAAATGTATGAACTTCAAGGCTATGGACAGGATCAAAACACATTTGTTTCCAGCCTTCCTCCTTTTTTTTTTTTTTAATTCTTCCCTCTCCCCCTTAAAAAAAACACACCTTAGTCTATGGATTATATACTTCCTGCTGCCCTTTTTATAAGCAATAAGAATTTAATAACTGAGGGCAACTCTATAGTAATATTTATATGGGTCAAGTGGCTTAAAAATATGCAATAAATGTAAAGTTATGAACCACATTGCCCCTTTTTAAATAATGCAGCTAGCACCAAGATATTATGTTTCATATTCTGGAAAAAGGTGTTTTAGCCTAGGCTTTAGGACTACACCAGACATGAAAAGTTATACTGATCCCATAATAAAGTCACTGCCTGCTTAATATGGTGTGTTATGTAGAGCTCCAGATCTTAATAGCAGACCACAGCAAGAACGTCCCAGATGATATCAACAAAACCTTAGCTTTCTCATTAGCAATCAGCAAATTCTCCTGGTGTCTGCTAGTTTCAAATAAGGGCAAGTGCCTCTATTCCTGGTGTGAAGCCCAATAGGATAATAGAAATAATGTAGTCTAATCAGTGGTGAACACATGAGATTCCCCCCCCGTCAGAGCGGGCGGCGGTGGGTTTGGTGACTCCCCTTCAGCAGCTTTTAATGGGCTTCCCAGTCCTGAGGAGTGGGATCGGTGTGGTGGCAAGAGAGGGAGCAGAAAAATCCCCTGTCACCTCTCTGTGGGAGAACAGCACAGAAAAGAGGGGTTTGAGGGTATTCTTATATATAAAAAAATAAACATCAAACCCCAAAATAATTAATCTTATAGTCATTGCTTTGAGTAGATGAAGGAATGCTGTGTGTGGTTGCTGCATGTACAGACACATGTATGGGTGTAGGGAAGGGAGATTGGTTTGATTTGGCCTCACCAAACCTTCTCCTTCTTAGATAAATCAGTTCAAATATTTACCATCACAGCCCAAAATGACCATTCCTTTGTTGGCTGGCACACTGCTGGTATCTGCACCTGAGCTGCTACCTGCATTCATTTTATTATTTATTATTACTATTAATATTTTTTATTGCTGCATAGATTTAAATGTATTTTGAGTTTGGACATTTGCAGCACAGTATTATTCAGCGTGGGGACAAGCATTGCAGTGAGCTGTTATGCTGGGAGTGTGAAGGACATGAGATTCTACTGCTCTTGCAGCCTAAATAATCTATGCCTACACTTGGGGAAAAGCAGAACAGTTTCAGTTTTTGCACTGATTTTATAATTGCAAACTGTTTTGGTTTTGTTCTTGTTTTGGTTTTTTTATTTTTTCTTTTTTCCCTTGTGAATTTTGTGTGTTCTTAGAATAACACTGATTTCTATTTAAGAGCAATTTTTGCACTCTTGTTCAGTCCTGGTTAAAAATTAAGCGTGCGAACGTGGCTGATACCATGCAAGGAAATGCAAGTCTAAGCTGCAACAGCATAAACAAAAAAGTGTTTTAAGAGGTGCTTAACTACGTTTTGAACCCTGATTAAGCCTAAGGTTACTCAGTGTTTATATGTGCATTTGCAGTGCACTGGGAAAATTCAGTGTTTAATGGTTCCTGTGCTGATCTTTTGTTAGTGCACTGGGCTGCGGTGCCTAAGAGCAGTGATTACTGGCCAGATTAAAAACCACAGAAGCTCTTTCTTATTCTGACTTTTGTCCAACTTTATTCATGTTGATGGGAAGCAGGGGTCCTTATATCTCTTATAGTTAAGATTTTTTTAAACTGACACCACAAGTCAGTCCCCTGAGCTGCTCCTTAGCTACTGGAGCAAGTAGCAGGATAAGGTAGTTCTATTTTGTGTACATTCAGCAAATTCAAAGTAGTTTCCATCCATGGGTCTCCTTACAATTTAAGAGTCAAGCCTAAAGGTCCTTGGGTCTGATTTTTTTGTTTTAATAAACATGAGATGGTAAGCGGACAAGGACGTTACCACACAGGGCAAATGGCTCCAAAAGAAATGGGTAATAATGAAAGGCAACGAGGCAACATCACAAAGCCTCTGGCTTCCAACTTCACTGGACTGTTTTGAATTCTGTGAACGACCTTGCAGAGTACTTTATTCTCCTAAAATAACAAGCAGGTCAATACCAGTCCTGCTGGTGTGATAAAATGCAGTAATTGCTGACCAGGACATGTCCACAAAGGAGCCAGGAGAGCTGATCTGTGGGATCGAGGACGTTTTCACCAGCAGGGTCAGGAGATCCTGACAGTTCAGGATAGTCCATGGCAAAGAAAGACAAAGCATGTCAAGGCAGGCTGAAAAAAAACAGCTGATGGATGAGGGTGATGTTACCAAAGGGAAAACTGTGTTGGCAAATAAATGCATGTTTATTAAAAGAAAACCTCTTGTTTATGGGAAGTGAGAGGTGAAATCGTAGACTACTGATGCTAAATTACATTATTATTGTGCTCAAGTGAGAGAGGGGGAAAAAAAAGGCTTTGGTATATATAAAGTTGGCTCCAACAACATACAGGCCCCAGCTACCTGCACCTACAGGTATTTAGGAGAAGGTTTCTGATATCAAAGGAGGGAGGCTGTGGAGCAGACTCCATATGTGGGTAACGATGTGAAAAACCACCAACAGCTCTTAAAGCAGAGCGTGATGACAGGGGATTAGAGGAGACAATATCTGCACCAGAAAGGGCCTGGAAGGGAAGACCCCAACAGCCTCATCCAAGCTAGTTTGATGGAAACACCCTGGAAACAGGCAACATGAGGCACACCAAGCTCAGACTGTCTCAATTTCCATGTTAGGCTGTTTTCATTATTATGGCTTTAATCCGTGCAATTTCGAGGGATGAGGAGCTCCTGAAGCTCTGCAGTCTGGGAGGGCACCTCACAAGATGTTCTGCAATAATAGGGTCAGAGTTTGAGCTTGTGTTTTAGGGTTTGGAGTGATTTCAACAGTGCTGGTGTGATACAGAAGAATTCATGGAACGAGATGTACAAGACAGGGTAAGAGGAGGTTTTACTCATTTCAGGGAGTTGATATTTGAGGCCACGACTCTGATGTGAGGCCACTCCCTATATCTTACTTTACGTTAGAAACAGATAAAACCAGAAGAGAGAAAAAAAAAAAAAAGAGAAAACAAAGTAGAAGAAAGGGAAAGAAGTCTTCACTTGTGGTTAGCCTTTAAAATGTAGGTAACCATAAGTGGTTTCAGCAAAGATCACCACTTCTGTAATGTTGAGAAATTTAGAATTGACATCTTGTGGACATTTGTGTATCCATATTTCTAAGCCACTGAGGAATTAAAGGATAAAGGCAACTCCTAGTAATTCCCAAGGATCAAGAGGAAATGGCCTCAAATTG
>VYZU01033187.1:0-14441 GCA_013401355.1 Ceyx cyanopectus | reverse complement strand
CCTTCCAGCCCTGGCCAGCCTATAATTGTAAGAAATGCTGCTCTCCACCTCGTTATAGCGCCCGGCCGGTCAGCACAGTGCTGCTGCGCGCTCCCGGGCTCTGCCCCTGCAGCCCCGCTGCGAGGTTGGGCTGAGGCTCTTTCACTCCCCTCAGCGCTCTTCCCGCCGCCGCCTTCCCGCCCTTTTCCCCTCAGAGGCCCCGTTCCCCTCCTGGCCGCCAGGGGGCGCTGTCCTCCCCCTTCCCGCCGCCACCGCGTCGCGCCGTGCGGCTCCGTTGACGTCATCAGCGCGCGCCGGGCGCGGCGGCCATGGCTCTGTTCTGCATCCGCAGGTACCAGCGGCGGGAAGCGGGCCTGGCCTCCCCTGGCGGCAGGGAACCGGCCGGGAGGGATGGAGGGTGGGTGGATTGGTGGGCGGGTTGTGCCTGAAGAGGGTTTGTCTGCGCTGTTTCAGGTATGAGGACGAGGCGCAGCAGGAGCGGCAGGAGGCCGTGGCGCGGGAGCGGGCCCGGGCCCTGCTGGAGCGGCTGCGGCAGCAGGCGAAGGGCCGGCAGCTGAGGAAGCAGCAGGAGGCCCAGCCCGAGGCAGGGGAAGGCGGAGGAGCCGGCCGAGGGTGTGCGGAGCTGAGCCCCGGCGGTGAAGCCGAGGAAGGGACGCGGAAGAGGAAGGGGGAGGAGGAGGAGGAGTGGTGCTGCGCGCAAGGGCAGAAGAAGCTGAAGAAGAAACGACCTCGCGGCTCTTCTGAGGGGAGAGAGGACACCCAGGAGGCAGCAGATGGCAGCACTCCACCGAAGAAGAAAAAAGAAAACAGAAGGAAATCAAAAGTGCCTGAGGAGAGAGTCGAAGCAGGTAACAATAAACGGGTTGCTTTAGGCTGGGTGCCCCTGCTCAGGCAGGGGGGTTGGACTGGATGAACTTCTAGGTCCCTTCCAACCCCTGACAGGCTGTCATTCTGTCTTGCTCCACAGCTCTTCACAGAGAAACAGACACAAGTTGCCTTTTGAGTAACTTTGCCAATTGTTGCTGCTGATAAATTTGCTTTTCCTCTGTTTTGTGTGTTCCCTGAGTCACTCCTTTTTTAAGGGAAAGCTCCACCTTGTAAGCTGTGAGCAGCAGTGCACTGGGAGTGAAGGAGGGAGGCCCAGCACCTCACTCTCCAGTTGCTCCATCCCAGCAAAGTGCTTTTGCTCTTGGGTTTAAGAAGGAGTTTGCAAGCTGTTGTTTAAGCCCACTGTAAGGTGCTGCCTTTTCTGTAGCATGTTCTGACCTGTAGCTTTGTATCCAAATTCCAGACTCTGCAGCAGACCCCAAACAACAGGAAAACAGCAGCCCCCTTAAAAATAAACCACCTAAAGCTAAGAAGGGGGATGGGGAAGCAGAGGGACCTGAAAGGAGGAAGAAAAAGCTCAGTGCAAGAGCTGAAGAAAGCTGCACAGAGGAGGAACCACCCTTAGCAGCCTCAGAGGCTCCTGCACCCTCCAGCCTGCTGGTTCTTGGGGACCATGAGCTCAAGCCAGTGCAGAAGGTAACTGGTTTGGCTGAGCTGTGCTGGTGCTGAGGGCAGAACACTGTGCCAGCTTTCTGTGTCTGTGGCCTTGTGTGGTGGCAGAAAAGCTCTGTGCTTCTCCTTTCCCCCCCACCTCAGGTTCAGCCCTTCTTGCCACAGTGGCTTGCTCAACCCAGGCTGCTGCAGAAAAGGATCCAAGACAACCTGGTTCCCACTGGGGCAGTGCCAGGGATCCACCCCCAGCTGCTGAAGAAGCTGCAGAGGAATGGGATTGAATCCTTCTTCCCAGGTACCCTTTTGCTGCTTTCTGAACTTCCTGCAGGCTGCTGCTGAGTTCTTGCTGTTCTCAGTGAAGTCAAATAGAGAATAAACCCAAGTCTGGTGCATTTGAAGGGACTGTCCCAGTTGCTTTCTTCTCAAAGCTTTACCCAGGCTGAGGGTTTTGCTCTTGGATTTAGGAAGAAGGAGTTTGCAAGCTGTTGTTTAAGTCCATTGGATCCACCCCTGGATCTCCACAGCAGGAGCTTGTTGGCAGCAATAGCAGCACAAAGAGGGAGGTCTCACTTGGCTCTTCCCATTTTGTGTGTCAAAGCAAAGATGCTGATGGACAAATAATCAGAGGGTTTCAACCTGCCCAGTGCCATCCTGAAAACAAGAAGACAGATAGGAGTTGAAATGGATATTTACCACAGCAACATCCTCCCTGAGCACTGGGAACAGCTGAGTCCTGGGGAGGGAATGGTCAGTGTTGAGTGCTGAGCAGATCCAGCAGCTCTGCTGACACCTGGCTTCAGTTTCCTCAGCCCCCACCAGCAGCAGTGGGGTGGAAATGCTGCAGATGCAGTGTTTTCTGTGCTGTTGGCTGCAGCTCATGCTTGTTTGTGTCTGTTCAGTGCAGGCAGAGGTGATTCCTGCAATTCTCCAGAGTGCAGCCCACGGGTACCTGCTGGGGCAGGGAGGATTCCGACCACGAGACCTCTGTGTCTCTGCACCCACTGGCAGTGGTAAAACCCTGTCTTTTGTCATACCCATAGTACAGGTGAGCTCACCCCCTGCAGGGAAGGTGCTGGGATTGCTCTTGCTCAAGCAAAAGCAGAAAGCTGAGGGATTTGGGGAGGCAAAGAAGCAGGTTTTAGCTCAGAGCTGCATGGATTCACTTTCCTCGGGCATGGGAGGCTGGAGGGGAGTGGAAACAAAGCTCCTTGAGGCTGTGTCAAGCCAATCTTATCACTAGGTTAGATCCGGGGGCTCCTTTCTCCCCTCTGCTTGTTACAGAGGAGTGTTGAAATCCCTGAAATCACTTGTCATGGGGCTCCTGATACAGGGACCTGCCAACTGCACTGGTGAGAGGCAGAATGGTGATTTGGGACCCAGCTTGCCACACAGTGAGTGGAGTGAACCTCACTCAGAAGAGGAAAGCAGGAATATGTGTAGCTGAGATAATTTAATGAATTTGATGGCATTTAACAAAGTTTAATGGAGATTTATCAAGGTTCAGTGTGCTGGCAAGGCTCAGCTTATTAATGACTGCTTAGAAGAAGTGTACAAGGGAGAGTTTAATTACACTCTGGATGATTTACAGAGAGACTAGAGATGAGAAGGGTTAGGGAGACCTTCCTGATGAGTCAGGAGATTCAGAATGGCTTTCTAAACTGCAGACATGGGTGGATCCAGACTTAGTCTCAGACTCTAACCAGTTTCTGCCTAAGTGTGAGGGTGTAGGGAACCCTGCACAACAGTAATTTAGGATTTGTTAGTGTTGTTTTGGTAAATCACAGGGTTAAATTGCATGATTTTCACACCTCTGGGCTATTACTCCATTGTCAGGTGATGTAACCATCTGCTGTAATCAATGGTTAGAGAGGCAAGAGTGGCAGGGCTCACACAAGACACCCAGCAGTGTGTCCTGAGTGCAGTGGTGTGCATTTATAGAGGGTAAACCACACCACAGCTGCACACACACACACACGCACACACACAGATACAAAGGATAACTCTCACACAGGTTCACCTATGGCCAGGGCCTTTCTCCACAGCACTTGCAGTAAACTGCAGTGAGTCACTTTCCTCTGGCACTTGCCAGAGGAGATTCACTGGTGCCTCTGGAAGATCTGCCCAGCTCCAGAGGGAATGCCAGGCCACAGCCTGCTGCAATCCCAACTACTTGGGGTTGGCATTTACAGGGGCACAAGCAGCTGGTCTGTATTTTCCCACTGTTCCTGCCAGGCAGCATTGGCACCCTTCAGAGTGCTGTGCTCAAAGTGCTTCAGAGGAGAAGTTTTGGGTGTATTCCCCACACACCAAGGGTTTCAGGTGTATTTGGGGAGGGCCTAATTGTCCCAGCTCAGTGTGTTTGAATCACTGCTGCTGGCAGGGACTCATTTCTCCTCTGTCTTGGCAGCTTCTCCTGGAACGAGTCGTGTGCCAAGTGCGAGCCCTGGTTGTGCTGCCCACCAAGGAACTGGCACAACAGGTGTGTGGCTCTCCAGTCTGGGCTGAACTGGGCCTAGGGAAGGGCTGGAGCACTCACCACTGTGCTTGGCTGCTCTGTGGAGCAGCCTGAACCCCAGTCTGTAAGTGATTTCCCTGTGGCTAACAAAGCCCCTCTCTTTGCAGGTGAGTAAAGTGTTCAACGTTTACACTGATGGGACAGGGCTGAAGGTCGTTTCCATTACTGGACAGAAATCTTTTGCAAAGGAGCAGGAGATGCTTGTCCAGAAAAAGTAGGTCAAAAGGTGTTTTGTGAACTATTTACTCCCAGCAGGCAAAGGTCAGAATGCAGACTGTTGCTTTATTACACCTCTGAGCAGTGATTTTGGGGAGTGGGTTTATATTCCAGAACACTGGTGGTCCAGTACCTGCTACTACCCCATCTTTACAATGATGTTTTACTAGATTTTGGGGGCTCTTCTCCAGCTGAGTGGAATGCCAACATTCACCTTCTGCCCACAGCTACATATCCTTCTATTGGCATTTTGCTGCAACTAAGCTTTTTTATTTTTTAAGAGCAACAAAGACAGACCTTTTTTTGTTTAAAATGAGGGTGCAGTGTCCAGCACTGCCTCTGCATGCTTTCCAAACTAAAGAATCACAGAGTGTCAGGGGTTGGAAGGGACCTAGAAGACCATCTAGTCCAACCCCCCTGCCAGAGCAGGGTCACCCAGACCAAGAGCATATTTGAATTTTACTGCTTATTTATTATTACTGTTTATTTTTCAGTTAAGTGAATAGTGGGCAAATCTTCAGCTCTGCTGAGCAGGGATCTCTGCATGGTTTGTGGTGCAGGGAGAGAGTTGCTGATGGGCTGCTGCCTGTTGTTGCAGAGTGACAGGCTACTGCAGCCTGGCTGACATCATCGTGGCCACGCCGGGGCGACTCACGGATCACATCAACCAGACCCCAGGCTTCAGCCTCCAGCACCTTCGCTTCCTGGTGAGTCAGCCCCACAGCTCTGCCCTCTGCCCTGCAGGCTCCAGTCCAGCTGCCATTCCTGCTGTGTTCCTGCATGGTGTGGAAATGCAGCCCTGCTGGAGCTGTTGTGTGGGCACGGTGTACACTCGGATCGCTCGGAGAGAGGCCTCGGGGTGAGGTGTTTTATTCCAGCAAACATCCACCCACTTCCCCTTCTCCTTTAGCCTCTTGCAAGGACAAAATCACAGTAAAGCCCTATTGGTAAAGGACAGACTGTAGTAGCTTCCACCATGTGGGACTCAGTTTTATTTTATTTAGACTCTGGAGATTTTTCTCTCTTACTTGGAGACACGGGTTGGATTCGTGTGCCAGTGATTTTGTGTTTTCAATGTCAGGCTGACTATGGAAGCACTGAAATAAAAGCAGAAGTGGGTTTTGAGGTAGAAACTTCTGCCTTCATTTGATACTAGGGAACAGAAGGGAAAGAAAGGCTGTGTGATGCTAGGCAGATTTAGCAGGTAGTGGTCTCTGCCCTGGTGAATGCAGGTGGTCGATGAAGCCGATCGGATGATCGATGACATGCACCAGAACTGTCTGAACCAGATTGTCAGAGCTGCATTCCAGCTACACAAGGATTCTAGCCCCAACATGCTTTTTCAGAGGACCAAACCAGGGCCTGTAACAGCAGCCAGGTAAGTTACCACATCCATTTCTTTGAACTGAAACTGGCAGCACTGAAATGTCACTGCTCTGCTTCACAGGACTCTCTGGCAGCCACTCCCAGAGTTTGCTTACCCTGAGACATGCCTGCCAAAGTAAAGCACCTGAACAGCTGATACTAGAGGGTGTCTTTTAGACTGAAGCTTAAGGATTGTAGGCTCCAGGCTTTCTCAACTAGACTAAAGGAGCATCAAACAAATACACCAATATTCCAAGCTGGTGATTCACGTACACAGTGAGTGTAGTAATGCCCTGTGGCAAGCTGAGTAATGGATCTGCAGGAAAACTCTGCAGCTGCTGTTTTCATACAGCATGGTGGAGATGTGTCAGAAGCTGAGATCAGCAGCCAGGGAAGTAAGCAACTAGAATCAGGACACTGATAGTGGCTGGGGTGCCAGGGTGTGTGCAGGAGTAACACGTTGTGCAGTTTGTTGAGAGCTCTGATCCATTCCATGTGGCTGCTCCATAAAAACCATGAAACAAGGGTAAAGAACCTACAGGCAAGGCCCAGGACAGGAAAGGAGCACCAAAAAGAGCTCATTACTTTTCTCACAACATCATCTGAAGGCACTTGGAGAGGAACTCCTTTGCCCCATCCTCAAAGCTCAGCTTCCATGTGCTGTTATTTTTCAGCTCCTGCTGTCCTCAGATACCCTTACAGAAACTGCTGTTTTCAGCCACCCTGACCCAGGATCCAGAGAAACTGCAGCAGCTGGACCTGTTCCAGCCTCGCCTCTTCACATCTGTCTACTCTGAGAGAAAACCCCTTGGAGATGGAACAGAGCCTGGAGAAGATGCCAGCAGGAAGTACACCCTCCCTGAAGGGCTGTCGGTAGGATGTTAATTAAACCTTTGAGTGCCATTTATGCAGCTCTGGAGTTATGTTCTCACCCTGGGAAGATGAATGCTCTAGGGGTTCTGGGTTCCTAGGGTTCCTTCTGGTGCAGAGGTGCTGGGCAAAAATGGCTTTGGGAGCATTGATGACCTAGAGAGCTCTGCCTTGGCACATTTCTCATTTGCTTAAGAGTGAATTTTAGTTTTTTTTTTAATTTCTCTTCACAGAGATGATTTTTTTTTCCCAGCAATGAGGAATGGAGATATGAAATACTAATGTAGTATCAACTGTACATGTGTACAACATGCATTGCAAGGCATGCAGGCACAGGTCACCCTGCAGACAAGAAGGCAGTGCATGTTGTTGCTTGCCATGGAGAAGTGTTAGCACTGGGACAGCAGATACCTCCTGTCTCCACCTTCTGCTGCATGCTCCCAGCCTGATCTGGCTGACTCTAAAGAGGGTGGCATTGTCTGGTCTGATTTTGCTGCTGTTAGTCAGCTCTAAAACATCCCAGCTTCTGTAGGTTCTGCACAGGTTTCAGAAAAGACAGCAAAAAGTCGTTTTTTCTCTCTGAACTTCTTCCCCGTTGGCTGCAGCAATGTTATGTGCCCTGTGACCTCAACTCCAAGCCTTTGCTCCTCTTGCATTTCATGCTGGCAATGAAATTTACCCGTGTGTTGTGCTTTACCAACTCCAGGGAAGCTTCTCACAGGTGAGTATATCCCTGAGGTTACTCCAGGAGGTATCTGGCAATTGTTAGAGGTAGTAAAGTGACTGTTTCTGTACCATTTACCTACAGGTTGTTCCTGCTGCTTCAGGCCTTTGGTGGAATCACTGTGGCTGAATTTTCCTCTCGCTTGTCTCCAAATGAGAGACAGAGAACCATGAAGGAATTTGAACAAGGGAAAATAAGTCTGTAAGCATCTGAAATTAATTTCCTGCCTCTTCTAACATGGGCTGTCTCCAGGGTGAAAAGCTGGGGAGAACCAAGGACACAGATGGGATCTGTGAAACAGAGTGTGCAGGAACCAACTTGCAGAATGGGTGTGACACTTGGACTTGTGATCTGTTTACCCTGCCTGTAACTTGGCCTGTTGTAATCTAGCTGTAATCTGATTTTCTCTGTGTTTGGTAACAAGCAGTAAATGTAACTGCTTGATCATAGAGTTGTCCAGAACACATACAGATTCTTAATGTGTGTGCTTGGCATCTGGGGCCTGTTGAAAGGAAGCAGGTGTTGGTGCTAGGACCACAGAAAGTGCTCCTTCCAAAGGCATCACTGGCTAGACTGCCACACAGGTTTTCTTTCATCCATGTGATTATTTTTGGTAGATATATGGGATTGCATCTGTGGAATGTCTGAGGAGAAAGTCAGTTTCTTTTTTATCTAAACCTGGTGTTTAAATTCCTCCTTGACTACTGGAAGTTTCAAATTCAGTGCCCACAGGCCCGTCCCCTCCAGCGTGGGGTGAGCTCAGCTGTGACCAGAGATGGGCAGGAGTTGTGCTGGCTTCACTTGGGTGTGCAGTGCAAGAGGGTGGTGGCTGAAGATGACTCTGTGTGTGTTGTGATGCAGGCTGATCAGCACAGATGCCACTGCAAGAGGGATTGATGTCCAGGAGGTGAACTATGTGATCAACTATGACGCGCCGCAGTTCATCAGGACCTACGTTCACAGGTGAGAAGCAGGGCCAGAGGAGGGAGTCTGAGCTTGCCTGGCTTGAAAATACTTGGTGAAGGTGACAAGCAGCTCTGAAACCAAGAACTAGCACCTGTTCTAGAACGTGTGTTCTACAGGAGCTGGAAAAACTGCCCTGAGCAGCACCAAGTGTTCAGCAGAGTGCAGCAGTTCAGCCCCTGTGAAAGAGGCTTGTAACGTGGGGCTGGTGCTGCTGTGAATCAGACTTCCCTCAATTTGGAGGACTTCAGACTCCCACTCTTGCAGATGATAATGGCAGTGACTGTCTAAACTGACTTGATGCTGCTTCTCTTTCCAGAGTTGGAAGAACAGCTCGTGCAGGAAAAGCAGGTGTTGCTTTCAGCTTGGTTCTCAGAATTCAGGTATGTTGTTGCTGGGGGGTTCCCGTGGTATGGATGCAAGATGAGCTTCATACTGCTTCCCAACTTTTCCAGTCAGCTGAGCTTTGTACTTGGACACTTCAGCTCTTTCCTGAGTTCTGGAATGAGCTCATTTTGTAGCTGAAGAGCAGAGGGGGTCTCACCTCCCGTGTCTGCTCTACTCCCAGGAGCGCAGGTTCCTGCGGATGCTGAGGGATGCTGGCATCCAAGACATAAAGAAGCACCCAGTGAAGGGCAACTCACTAAAGCCATTGGTGCAGCAGTATGAGGATGCTCTGTGTAAGCTGGAGAAGACAGTGAAGGTAAGCAAAATGGGGAAGCAAATAATAAAAACTAGCAGAGTTGATTACAACTCATGACTAGCACAAGTGTTATTGTCCAGGATCATTTCCTTTAGCTGAGGCCATTCCATTGCAGTGTGAAGGTGGCATTTGTGGGTGCATCATTATGAAATAGGGTGGGGAGAAAGGTGTTTTCTATTAAAAGCAAGGTAGGCAGCAGCCCTGGGGGTATTTATCAAGCACATAGGACATGGTTTAGTGGTGGATTAGGCAGTGCTGGGTTTACACTTGGACTTGATCTTAAAGGGTCTGTTCCAACTTAAATGATTCTGTGATTCAGTTCTATGATTTAGTGTTTCCTTTGCTGTGCTGCCTTTCTCTCCTCCTCTGGAGCTGGGATTTTGGGAACTACCCAGAGGAAGGCAAGCAAACTGCAAAATGAAACCTTCTGTCATTACAGTTTTAAGACTTGTACAGCTATGCTGACTAGAAGTTGGGTGTTCCAAGCCAGCAAAGCATTTTCTGCTGGCCCTCTTTTGTACACCAGTGGGAAGGCTGAGAGCTTCCAGACAAAAGCAGGGTGACTGCTTTTCAATTTCAATTGCCAGACTGGGGATCCATAATCGACTTCCTGTGCTGCATGTTAGCAAAGTGTCCTGCCCTCTAATTTGAGGACTTCTGATAAACATCTGTCCTTGAAAATTGATGATTTTGAGCTGCAGACTGGGAATGTTTGAAAACTGGGACAGAAAGGAATAATAAATTGCCCCATTGCTTCCCAAAGCCCCTTCTGTGTGATTTTGAACCAGGGGCCTCTTCAGTCACTTTCTCACCTTTAATTTTGAACAGAATGAGCGAGCACAGAAACGAGCCTGAGGGATGGAAGCTGAGGAGGTCCTGTCTTGCTGCATGAAGCTGCTGAGCAGGAGGGGTCCTGAGCTGCTACTCAGCTCAGTGACAGTGAGATATGGTCCCTGAATGGCTGCCTCCTCAACCTTTGCAGATCTGAATTCAGGTGGACATTCCCTGTGCAATGACACTGCAAACAGAGTTCAATTACTGGCTTAAAATACATCTATAAATGAAGATACAGTTGTCTAGAGGGGACTTTGCATCATCTCTGACTGGCATGTGTAAATACCACCAGTGAAGAGAAGAGCCTCCTGAATCTGGGCCTGCTGGAGCTGCTGCTCTCCCAGGGCTGAGAGCTGAGCCCTTCTTGCATCTGAACTGGCACAACTGCTGCTTCTGTTTAATTGCTCAAGCAGCAGCCCTCTCTGCAACTGCCTCAACACCCACACAGTGCCTGTAGCAGAATGGTGGCTGAACAGCTGCTCTAGGCTGAAGTGACTGTAACTTTTAATAATATATATCTGTTTTTTAAGTATCTAATAAAAGATTCCTGGGTCCAGAGTTTGGTCCCAGTGGTATCAGCAGGAATTGTTAGGTGGGTTAATGCAGGCTCCAGAGCTGTCCAGTATGAATACACAGGAGTCACCTGCTCTCCCTGCAAGCCAGCAATCTCTATTTGATGTTGCCACTGATATTTTCAGCTGCCCCTGGCTTGGAACTACCCTGCTGTGCATTCTGCAGCTACTCTCTTCAGATCTTCAGCAGCAAACACCCCAGCTCTGGCCTATTACTGTGTAAAAGAAAGCAAATGTGCACAGCAGCATTAGCAGTGAAGTGCTGGGAGTGGGGGAGGGATGGGAGGGGGGAAGGCTGCACCCTGTAAAGAGCAACAGGGGGTTGTTTTATATGTGAAGTAGTGAGTGTCTTCCTACTGTGTGACTTGGTTTTTTTCATTGCCACAAGTGCCTGGGCTCCTGTCAGAGTAGCAGAAATGGAAAGTCTCTTATCTCTCAGGAAAGTCCTTTGATCTCTCATGAATAAAATGAGGATCTTGTGCACCCACAGCCCATCAGCTCAGCTTGGGGTGGGGTAATGGATCTGGGGTTGTTCAGCCTGGAGAAAAGGAACTGCCTGAGAGGAGGTTGGAGCAAGGTAGGGGTTGTTCTCCTTCCAAATGACAAGTGGTAGGAGGAGAGGAAATTACCTCCAGGGGATGTTTAGGTTGAATATTTGTAAAAAATTATTCACATACCCCCATCCCCACCCTGGGTTGTCAAGACCTGGCCCAGGGTGGAGTATCCCTGGAGGGGGTTCAAAGCTGTGGAGATGTAGCTCTGAGGGACAGGGTTTAGTGGTGGGCTCAGTGGTGCTGGGTGAACAGCTGAACTCTGAAAGGTCTTCTCCAACCCCCTCGAGTCTCCAGTGAAGCAATTAACATCAGGTGGTAAGCCTGAGGTCAAAGTGGCATGTGCCCTTGGGGCCAGGAGGGCCACTGGCATCCTGGGATGCATTAGAAGTGTGGCCAGCAGGGCAAGGGAGGTTCTCCTCCCCCTCTACTCTGCACTGCTGAGACCCCACCTCGAGTACTGTGTCCAGTGCTGGGCTCCCCAGTTCAGAAAAGACAGAGATTTACTGGAGAGAGTCCAGCACAGGGCACCAAGATGCTGAAGGGAGTGGAGATCTCCCTGGTGAGGAGAGGCTGAGAGAGCTGGGGCTCTTTAGCCTGGAGGAGACTGAGGGGGGAGCTCAGCAGTGTCTGTCAAGATGTTCAGGGCAGTGTAGGGAGGATGGAGCCAGACTCTGCTCAGTGTCATCCAGGGACAGGACAAGAGGCAATGGGAGTCAGTTGGAGCACCAGAGGTTGAGGGGAAACAGAAGGAAAAACTTGTTCCCAGTGAGGGTGGCAGAGCCTGGCAGGGGCTGCCCAGGGAGGTTGTGGAGTCTCCTGCTCTGGAGACACTTAAGACCCCCCTGGATCTGTTCCTGGGTGACTTGGTCTAGGTGCCCCTGCTCTGGCACGGGGGTTGGACTAGATGATCTTCTAGCTCCCTTCCACCCCCTGACACTGTGTCTGTGTGAGGCGGGCTGGAGCCGTGCCCTGGCAAAGGGCCACCAGCGCTGTCTGTGGAAAGCTCTGAGCGGGGGTCCCGCAGCGAGAGCGGAGCCGGGGGAGTGCGGAAGCCGCGGGGCTGCCCCGGGCGGGGCGGGGGGTGGTTGCGGTGTCGCTCCTGCTCCGCCCCCCCGGGAGGGTGCGGCTCCGCCCGGGGCCGGCGGCCGGGTCGGTGTCTGGGGGCAGTCCCGGGCAGGGCAGACGGCGGCACGATGGGCTTGGAGCTGTTCCTCGACCTGCTGTCGCAGCCCTGCCGCTCCGTCTACATCTTCGCCCGGAGCAACAACATCCCCTTCGAGTTCAAGCACGTGGAGCTGATGAAGGGTGAGCGGGGTTGGCGGGGTCTCCGGGTGACGAGGGACCCCTCCATCCACCGCGGGGTGCCCAGCTGAGCCCCGCAGCGGGACCCTGCGCTCCCCGCACCGCTCCCGGCCGAGCCGCGGGTGGGACCGGCTCGCTCAGCCCCTTGCGTGCGGGACGCTGCGGGAGGGTGGGGTGGCCCAGAGCCGAGGGAACAAACAATCCCGAGAGGGGACACCGGGGTGCGGGTGCAGGCAGCAGGGGGTGCAGGCAGCAGGGGGGTGCGGGTGCAGGCTCCAGGAGGTGCAGGCAGCAGGGGGGTGCGGGTGCAGGCTCCAGGGGGTGCAGGCAGCAAGGGGGTGCGGGTGCAGGCAGCACGCGGAGGTGCAGGCAGCAGGGGGGGGCGGGTGCAGGCAGCAGGGGGTTGTGGTTCTCCCCCGCCAGCTCCGCTTCCTCACAGAGCTCTGCCCTCCAAGCCCCAGCGGCTGACGCGGAGCAGCTGCTCTCCCTTGGCTGGGTGAAGAGCCCCTCACGCCCAGGGCTTGCTGATGTCTCCCGGTGTGCGGGCAGGGCAGCCGCCTTGGGGGGGTTCCTTGGGGTCAGGGTGTCTGGGGAGGCTCCGGGGGAAGAGCAGCCGCCGGGCACCTGAAGCTGCCCCGGGGGTTTGTTTTGTGTTAAGCTGCTAACCGAGAGCAGCCTGCTGACGTGTTTTAGCCAAAGGATGCCCCAACATCCCTATCTCCTTTCTCTGTAACTCTCCTGCAGCTTTTCAGAGCTCTGCCGGGCTTGAAATTGGAGTAACTGGGCATAAAAATGCCATTGTGAGTAACGCTCAAACACAAGGAAAGACGAGAAGGCTCCTGGGGCTGAAATTGATAAAGGAACAAAAGAGGCTTCAGCTTGTGGCTGAAAGAAACCCCCGGGCACGCTGTGGTTTGTGCTGTGGTGTTCCCCTGCACACCTGAGCTGTGTGTTGATTGCACCTTGCTGTGGCTTTCCTCCCATCTGTCCTGGAGGGAAAAAGAGAATTGCCTTTGTTTGTGGCTGGGGGCAGGCTGCTCTAGTGGCCCTCCCCTTCTTTCCCAGTAAACAAACTGCTGTGGTGACACACTGGTGCAGAGGAGAGGAGATTAGCAGGCACGAAACGAGAGCATCAGGGAGAATGAAACTGAAATAGAGGTGTCAGGGAAGTGAGAGGAAGGAAAGTGAAGTGAACTGAATGCCTGGTTCCCACTTCTCTGTGCCAGCTGGGGCACAGCACATGGAGGAAATCCCAGTGTCTTCTTGGAAGGGGCTTGAGGAGTCTGGCTGTGAGACAACTGAGGAATAGTCACAAATCAGGTCTCTCAGCTTGCTTCCAGGGGTAGGGAGACACCTCCAAGATAGCTTCAAAACAAACTCAAATACTTGTTTTGATAAAGGAGATGTAAAACCCAGAGAGAACCAGCTGATAGAGCTGGAATGAAGTACCAATGGCTTTATATGGAATAATAAATTTTATTTTTATCTGACTAAAAAAGAGAGTTGAATATAAATTACATGATCTTCAAAAAAAAAAAGGAAAAATAATCTGTTTTTTTCACTGTCATTCATGTTTCTGACATTGAGATCCCTTTCCTTCGAGGCACTTGGTGTTCCCTCTGTGTTTGTCAGGACAGGTACCTCAAGGCACAAGCACAGAGCTGATAGAGCCCAGCTTTGAGAAGCACTGTTGGTATGAAAGAACTCTTAACCATCCTGACCTCAGAGGAGGGCTGGTGCTGGTATGCACACAGTTAGCAAAGGAGCTGACCTCACAGGGCAAACCCCACTCACCCTGCAGCACTTCTTCGTTGCTTGCAAACTGAGATCACACCCATGCAAACCAAACCAGATGGACTCCTGAGGTGTCTGGTCCTGAGCATCAGTGAGCAGCAAAATGTCTCATTTCCCTCCTCAGGGCAGCAGAGGACCCAGGAGTTCCGGAAGGTGAACGCCCTGATGACAGTGCCAGCTCTAAGGGATGGTTCCTTCACCCTAGCAGAGAGGTGAGGCTCAAACCAGCTCAACCCTACTGCACATTGTCTGTGCCAGTGCTTGGATCCTGCCAGTTTGGTCTCCACTGGGCTCCAGTGCAGCCAGTTGTTGGCCTCTTTCCCCTCTGCTCATTTGCACGGAGCAAAACCCACGTTTCTGGAGCAGCTTTCTCCTGTGAGCAACTCCAGCAGCATCCTCATGGGAAAACCTGAGCTGCTGCTTGGAGCACCTTGGATGTAGCTGAGATAAATACCTGCCTGTGTGTCCCTTCTGCCTTCAGCTGGAGGTCAGTGCAGCACATCCCAGGCAAGGCTGGAGAGCTGGGCAG